>MU178040.1:26965-62544 GCA_016695465.1 Suillus americanus | reverse complement strand
TGAGAGCGGTTAGAACCTTCAGCTTCAAAGTAACCAAAGTAAGACTCAGACTCACGAGATATTGAGAGTTATCCTCTCCCTGAGAATGAGAGTGGTTAGAACCTTCAGCTTCAAAGTAACCAAAGTAAGACTCGGACTCACAAGATATTGAGAGTTATCCTCACCCTGAGAGTGAGAGCGGTCAGAACCTTCAGCTTCAAAGTAACCAAAGTAAGACTCACGAGATATTGAGAGCATTCTGAGACTGGAACCGGGTTTGTTCGCAACCGTGATTTCCTGTACAGTGCTTGGCAATGGGAGTCACGGCGGCTCTTTGCGAGATGTTGGCTGAGGCCTGTGACAGTGAAGTTGTTACGGCCACACGCTGGGCATGTCTGCATGGTCAAGAAAACGAGTTAATAAGTGGGTGAAAGCAGAAGAGGGTCAGACTGAGGTAATTGTCTCAGAGGTGACTATTAGCTCACCTAAAGTCAAGTCAGGGACAGACTGCGTCTGAAACGCGCCCAGCACTGCTCCACAAAATTTAGTACCTTCCGAAACTCAAAAATCATTTTTCAACTCTTACCTCCATCACACTCCCTGCTAGTCCATTTTCCTCTCTCTAGTTGTTTTGGTACCATCGTCAATCACACTCCCTGATAGTTCAATTTTTTCCACTCCCTACTAGTTGTTTTAGTACTTTAAGCCCCGTCTAATTGAGTAAAAATGACTGCACCTCAGAGTAAGTGTCCATATAGACAAGCCGAGACCAACTGTCTCAAAGGGCTCAATAGACTTGGAGCCATGTGGTGCAAAGAAGAGGGCTATGGAGAACGCAGGTGAGTTAGAAGTACACTAGCAAAAACTTACTACTGATTCTTGACTTGGACCTGAAAATAGTTTGGAAGCAGGACACTAGCAAATGCAAGCGACAGACCTCATCAACTGAGCAAGCCACTGCAAAAGGCTTGGCTGCAAAAAAAGTAGCTCCCAGTGTATCAAAGGTGTCTTGTACTCAGAAACCTTCAACACTGAGTGCGGCATGCGTTCCATACATAACAGGAATGGCCACTTACTAATGAACTGTTACAGAGCGTCAGCGCATGGATACAGAGTCAGATACCAGTGAGCATGGGGCCAGTGAGTGTTTAAGCGAAGGAGATAAGAAAAACTTGGGTTAGTAATCTCCTTGACTGACAAGAAAGGAAGTCTTACAAGTCGAGGATGCACAGTGTCCCGTTATCGCCGGCCAGGCAAACTCTGCCGCACTTTTGCTATGCAAGATGTTACTTTACCTATTTCTGAACATGACTCGGAGCAGAGTGATGTCGACTCAGATGACGCTTTCCAGAATGTCCGTGTGGGTACTGACCACCGTGACCATGACAGTAACAGTGAATCAGGCCTTACCAGTGAAGATGAGGATTTAGATGCGGCTGTGAGGATGCTTTCAAATGAGGTAAGTAGTACTTCAAGTTGGTCAACATCATTAGTCCTCACCAAAAAATCAAAGGTTGCTTCACTTGTTACCAATGACCAGAAATCTCAGAAGTCAGAGGGATTGGCAGGCTGTGGTGCAGGACCGCGCATATCTGCCCGTGATCTTAAACAAGCGACAGAGGTGAGAACTATTGAATTTAACTATTCCCACCATTATCAATGACTCTATTTAGATTCCAACCTGTGGCGATGTCGACGATGCCGTTTCAGAGTCCATCGAAAGTACCACTACTGGTGGCGAATTGTCAATTTCCTCTGACAATGAAGATGCCGTCAACCCAAAACTTGTCCGAACCTCAAAGAGTGTCGCCTCACTTATTCGAACTGAAACAGGCAAAGTCAAACTTCTCGATCAGAATCTACACACTTGCCAAGTCATTCAAGCCGCAATCTCTGAAGTCAAGTGCCATGTGATGTTTATCCATGGGTACCCTGAATTAGTCCAAAAGAACCAGTTCTCGATGCATAGTTTAGTAACCATGGCTGAGAAACATGGTGTGCATGCAATCAAAGAACGTCTTCAAGTAGATGAGCAGTATGCTTTACAGCTCAGTGCCTTGGTGAGTAGATTTAGTCACAGCGCTTATGAATATTTCTAATGATCTTTGATTTATATGAGGTGGATGCCTGCGTTCCAATAATGTGGCGTGAGCTGAAAGATGACGCTTGTGCAAACATTGATGGTTACTTCCACCTGGGGCACAAGGACTTTGCGAAGGCAAAAAAAATGACAGAAAAGCTTACTTATACCTATGCTTTGAAGTTCGATGTGAGTCCGTTACACTTTCTCTGGCTGTTGCTGATGCTTGCAACTCTTTTTCAGGACAACAATGATGCTACACCTATCAGGAATAGGCCCTACCAGGGTGAACTCCTCATATTGTTATTATCTAACCAGCTCTTTCATAGCTCGAAGGCCATTGGCATGAAATTTGCGTCATGCTTTGTTGAAATTGCCAAGAACAAGTTGAAGCGTCCCGAAATTCCTATACCCTTCCTGGCGCTGGTTGCAATGGCGGTAGCGTGCTTGTCTTGACTCTACTATGAATGTGCGGCTCAACTTTTTGAAGGTTTATTCCACTCTTTTGTGGAAATCACTTGGTTCACCAGGGAAGTTCAACTTCTCTGGAAACCAATTCAGCGAAGTTTACAGCTACCACATCAAGTCCCTGGAACAGCTGAAGCAGGATGCACCTGGAAAGTTCCATTTCATGATGGCAGATATTTATGAAGCTGCGCAGTGAGTTTTCTGGTGTTCCCTCATCCTCAAAGCTCATTACTGACTCGTCACTTGGCTTGCAGTAAGTTGAAACGGATTGCTGCTACTGGGGATCACATCGAGTTGAATGCCTTTGAACTGCTTGACCTTGACGGTATGGAAGAGGACTAGTAATCTACTCCTTTGATTTGGTGTACATATGTGATTTGTTGAGAGCGCTGATTGATACATCGGTCATTACTAGCTATACTGTTACTTTACATACCCATTTCTAATCAAAGCCTAATTTGTTTCGTGTAACGCTGTCTGATGTGAACACCACTACAACGTCTAAATTTGAATGGATGATCCCTCAAATGCATGACAAATTAGTCAAATAACGAAGGATTATCAACAATTCTGTCTAAATTATTAGTAGGTAACATAATCCATGAGATCGTTCTAATCAGTCGTTTTTAGAGAAATCAGTCGTCTTTAGAGAAATCAGTCAATATTTTCGATAATTTGATGTTTTTAGCCCAGGAGGGTTTTCCTGATGAATTCTCAATTTAGAGCATCCTCAGCAGCACGATGTTGGAAGGTGATCCGTCAGAGCACCCGAACCGGTCTCACCTACATATATATATATCTAGCGGTTCCACTCGCATATATCTACTAACTGTCATTGCACGCCACTCACCCTAGTTACTGACATTTTTCCTCTTCGCTATTTAAGATGGCCAAACGCTATCCTTGCACCTCAGTCTCTCTTACAGTTGACTGAGGTGCGTATACCATTCACATTGTACTGTACGTTATACTTATTAGCGTCCCTGTAGGCTCGCGCTACCTTAGGTTAGTCTGCAGGAATCTTAGTCTCTCTTACAGTTGACTGAGGCTCGCGCTACCTTAGCTCTCACTCTCTAACACACGAGTTTCTCACCAACCCCGATTGATTTTTGTTTTCTCGGAAACAATAGATTGCTCGTTGTCGCCGCCGATTTGAAGCTCTATTCGATCGAGGATATGTCCCAGACGCCACAATTACTGGCGTGCTTCATGATGCCCGTCTCATTTCAGAACGTCTGGTGCTTCCTTCCGAAGGATCATATTGATAGCTCCTCACAGATACAAGTCCAACAGGCGATGTACACTTCAGACCCCAAAACCGGCTGCTATGTATTATCACGGACGCGAGATGGACCTACGTCATTTCAACGAGGATTTTCTTCAGTCTTGACGGAATAGTAGCAGCAACACCAGTACCGTGGGAATGCTGGGGTCCTTCAAATACTCGTATTTTCGAGCTCTCAGGTGAATGTACGGTTCACGTTAGCGGGAATCGAATTCTGCAAGCATTTTTAGAGGGCGTCAGCTTCAGGTCCCTTGAAGTATACATTACACATCATGGACTTCAGCCCGCTAACTGTGACGAACAGATGGGGTTTAGGACGAGTGGTGAAAGAGCCATCTACAATACTGGACTTCGACGAGTGGACTGACAGGCCTGCGAAGAGCTTGACAACGTCTCTGCCTTACGTCGAGGTCATATTGGACAGAAAGTTCGGTTCTTCTGAATAAGAGTTAGCGGATGTGTGGATCGATAAGGATAGAATTTATTTGCTCAACAGGAAGTGGGTGTAAGGAAGGTCACTTCGCTAGCCACACAGCGGGGGTTTCGACATTTTGCCACTAGTGAAATCGCATTCGAAATGCAATCTAGAGCGCTCCAGAGCATTCCAGGCTAGGTCTAGAATGCTCTAGCCAGGTCTAGATCTGCTTTTGATTGAAGTTTTGCAAGAGGTAAAATGTCCAAACCTCCGATGTGCCACGGACACCGGCTATAGAATTCCCTTTCGAAGTACTACATATGGAACTTCCTTTGTACTCACTTACATATAAAAACCGGTCCTTACTTTCTGTATCTTCAGTGAATTAACTCCCATTCACTCATTCTCTCATGGTCTGAATCATTCCCCGTCGAACTCAATAGCAGCACTACATGGGATCAAGAAGTGGTAGGTTCTGCGCATTACGCGATAGAGTATAACGAGCTTGAAGTTATTGATGTTTAGAGTAGACTTACATCTATGTAGTTGCGCTGTCATACGACATACCTTTGATACCCGGGTTTCTTACCGAGGATAACTGGCCTCTGAGATCTACCTCAGATCCTGTGAGCGCGAAGAAATGTGGCCTCTCTTTTCCTATACAGTGCCTATCTGTGGCCCACGCTTCCGCGAGCTCTGACATCGTCTACAGAGTCGTAGTCCCTTCATGATGCTCTCTGCATGCACAGTTCCTGCTCATACCTCCTACTAGTAGTACCAGAGACTCCTTCGCTTGAAACACTTCTAAATATTATTCTCGGTGAAGTACTAATCATGGATGGACTCGTACAGCTAGGATATATCACCTTGTAGTACGTCATCGTCTGTGCTTGCCTCTAGTAGTATTGACAGTGGTCTAGGCTAGTGAACGTTGACCATCAAGATGCTTTGACACGGTACACCATCATTTGCGTGTCAAACCTTGCCCATATCGTGTTCGTCACATTCACCCATACCTCATCAATACTGCACCAAGCTTCGCCCGTGCCGTGTCAACATTACCCGTGCCTCGTCAAGGTTGCGTCAACTTGAAACCTCATTCATTGACGTTGAATTGGTTTAACATGCCTTATAGATGCATCTCGTAATTTCAAACGACACAGAGACAGGAAGAGTAGGGGTGTAATCAGGGATCTGGGTAAGCTGCCAATAGCGTCGACGTGGCATTTTTGCCTCGTCACAGCTGCGCCAACGGTGTATCATAACCGGGCAGGACCGCGCAGAAATAACTACACCCACGAAATGACCGGAAGGCCCGGGGATAGGTTCTGTATCATTCCCCAGGCATAACTATTTTTCCAAATATTTTCGTAACAATATAAAAGCAAGCTATCTTCCTACCGTCACCAGCGTCCACCCCACATCAAATAAATCATTCGAGCACCTCAGCAGATCATACCACCTTAAACAAACAATGCGTTACTCCTTCCTCACTTTTATTGTTGCGTTGACAGCATCTATGATGTCCGTCACAGCAAGGCGACCAACTTGTAGCCAACAAGACGAGTTTTGCAAGAAGGATAGCGACTGCTGCAATTCATCTAATATCTGCGGTGCTAATCAATGCGTGCAACCTAACACGGACATCCCACCCTAAGAACAAGCCGATTTGCACTAGTGAGTGTTTCTGCTTTCGCATTGGTCCTGTGTTGATCAAAAAATACGTAGGATGATACTGATCGAGAAATGGATAGAGGCGATATTAGGTGGAAGGAGAAGGTCATCTGCATCGCGAGGCTCGGTCGAGAGCAGACTCGGAGGTGCCCATGTGCAGGATGCGAAGTTCGAGAACCTATGTAGTCTCAACAGCAATGACAACCTCTTCAGGAGTGTGCATGTGAGCATGTCGACGGCAGGTAGACTTCCCAGCCTCCACGGCTGTCATGGCCTTGTGGTGTCAAAGGTTTGCATGAATTTTGCTGAGTGTTTCAAATGTGTCAACTGAGGGAGATTACACCGTCGCATGGATGGTGTTGTATCGAGATCAGGGAATGTGCGCTCTGCTTGGCTCGCATGCTCTACAGTTGGGAGGATTGTCACAGCAAAGACCTTGAGTGGGTGGATTTCGGAATTGATTGGAAGGTTTTTCGACGGAGAAAGGACGTCCGCTTGACAGCCAGCGAATAGAGCTAGTGACTGATGATTTTAAGCCTGCATGTCCGAGTCATCCAAGAGTTCTTTAAATCGCACATGCAGCCAAAAGCTACAACCGGTTGGCAAAACTTCCGAGTTCTGCCAATAACACAGCTAGTTGACTAGGACCTGGAGGGTCCTGGGTCGGAGCTCAACAAGACGATCAAGACCTGTGATAAATCATCAACTTCAATATCTGGCCTGACGTGGCATTTTGCCTCGTTACAGCTACGTCACAAATGCATCAGAGGCAGGCACGTCAAAATGGCTACAATCATTTTACCAAACCTTCAATTCGTGATAATAACCCTACTCAATTCCATTTTACTTCTTATAAGTAATTTATAAGTGACAGACCTCGTGATAATGGGAGCAATAAAATGAGTCCTACAGACTACAGTGTGTTGCGCAGTACGAGTTTTTGAAAAACCCGGCCTCGCAGCGTGTCTTAACCGCGCCTTTTGAAAAATTTGCATCCAAATGCGGTCAAGCGAGCGGAAAGTATCACTTTGCCTAATTTGGATGCAAAAGTCGCGGTAAAGCCTTACAGGCAATGAGGCCGAGCTTTTTCAAAAGCTCATACTGCAATTGAGGTCATTCTGACACACAGCAGCGCGTACTGACATTAGAATATGCCAGGGCAGAACATTGAATGACGCGGCTCGAACGAAGTCCAATGTCAACAGTCATGGATGATGGATTATATTTTCTATCACTTACTTATTCCCCATCATCCCATCACAGATTCACAATATACACTCGTTCGCTAAAAACATGGAAAAAATGGAAGTGAGTAGGGCTAATATAAAAGTAAGTCGTCTTCCTACCGTCACCAGCGCCCACCCATCCCAAAGAAATCATCCGAGCCCTCAGCAGATCATACCACCTCAACAAACCATGCGTTTCTTCTTCCTCACCTTTATTGTTGCATTGACAGTATCTATGTCTGTCACAGCAAGGCGACCACTCTGTAGCGGACGTGACGAGAATTGCGAAAAGAATAGCGACTGCTGCGATAAACAAGCTCTCTGCGGTGGTGGTATATGCATCACTCCCGACTAGTCAGCGTTTCTGTATTCATATTGGTGCTGTTGTTGATCGAACAATATGTAGGACGCTGCTGATCGAGAAATAAATAGAGGCGACGTTGGGTGGAAGGAGGACATGATACGAGTATCTGCGTACTGTTTGGTCTTGGGGTAAACAGAGCACCATGGGTTAGACAGACCAGACTTAACTCAAATGCATGTTAGCTAAAGGACGCGCAGTTTAATCAGATAAAAAGCCCACATTTTCACTGTCTTTTACACCTTCACTTGACAAGGCATGCGGTGTTGTCTATCGGCCTCGTTTAACCGTCTAGTCGGAGCTCGACAAGACGGTCGAGACCACAGTGTGATACAAACCATCAATTTCTCTGGCTTCGAGTCGATATAGATATGAAACCATATCAGCACCAACCATCAACGTGTCATATCTTGGTCGATCTCTCAAATGTCCAGACCGAGTCTGGGTCGATATGGCGACAGTCGCTGTGCCGGCAATTTCGATATCAAAGAGGTGTTGACGTTGCCTAACACTGGACAGCTCACAGCTGATATGAGCATCATGATAGCGTAGAAGATGTACTGTTTGAGTTGCAGGCGCTATAGGCCCGACTTGATGATGGCGTTATGGGTCACAAGTATCATTCATACCAAGCATGGGCGACTCTATTCCATCAAATGAAGTTGTTTGTTGAAAATGCAACCAGTCCAGGTAATTATGAGAAAATGGCCCAAGGGTTTGAACGATTCGTAGTGGTCGTTCTTGGATCTAGAAACCAGGGAGTATAAAAAAAATTCAGGAGAGAGGAAATGGGTAAATACCAGTTGGGGTCGCCAAAATACCAGCTGTCTCGAGCTTGATTCATGAATATTTGATCACTGTTCGAGTGATCGAAACTGTGGGGATTGACCGCACCGCAGGTTGCGCAGTAACATGTTTAGACACTTCTGAGGTGCGCGATTCAAGTCAACTCCAATTCTAGTTGGTATAAGGCTGCTAGAAAAACGCAACAAGCCCCTGGCGTTGATGGGGGAACTGTGCAGGTCGTGCAGTAACAAGTCTGAGGCTGATACCGCAACTCTAGCGCATATCAAAAGCTGCTGGAAGACGAACCTGCCCGTATTTACTACATATGCATCGCCATCTCGATATCATCATCTCCGAGTCTGTAACCCGATTTGCAGTGGCATGCACCTAGTAATACAGCACTGCAGTGTTGTGCCTTCAAATGGACCAGCTGCAGTAAGAAATGTTGACATGCAGGATATGGAGCTGCACGAAGAACACTTACATGGAGATTCCTCTACGCCTTACGGAGCTCATGACGCTATTTCGAACTACGCCGACCTCAGGGTCACCTTTAGGGATTGGGAAAAGATGCTTTACCTCGTTGAAATTTATTTATTCAGGTGTGCCACGCCGAGCGAATTTGCACAGATCCTCAGGCTGTACGACAGGGAGCGCTGTAAATATCATGATGGGACCCATGGGAGGTCGTAGTGCGCGTCATGATAGGACGAATTCGGCATATACTAGTCACAATTACATAAATTCATGATCACACGCTGCCAGCGTCACATCGCAGCCAACTGGACAACGGCGATTTGGCGCCCTGAGTGAAACTGGCTTTATAACTCTGGTATTCATCGTTCCCAATCTTCTAAGGCAAACATGTCGGACCCGGTCGCTTCCAAGTCTGGCTTCCTATGCATGTACATGAAGAACCATCCTGATACATTGGTTGCATATGTCAAATATTTCGGAAAAGTCGAGGGCAACGTGCTCACTGCTGAGATGTCTAGTATTGACTCCAAGGTAGGCCCAGGGAAACGGATGTCCTATGCTTTCTAGCGTTGACAAATCTACCAGGGTATGACGCTTGTGTATAAGCTCAAGTCCGGACAATCGAATACGACTCGGGTGACATTCAACCCGCTGCTTTCAGGGTACGAGGAAGTCAAACCCCGGCTTCTGAGTATGAAGGCAGAGGCTCAGGAGGGTCTTGGTATGGTGCGTCTTGATAACCTTTGCTTTCAGCCAGTCTTGTCCGACAGTCATATATCCACGTACTATAGCTCAAAGCTCCACAAATAACCACATTCCAGATTCCTCGCACGACTGCCATCACAGGAATCGCGTTGTTTGCATACTTCTATTTCCTTTCGCCGCCACCACCTGACACTACATTCTTCTCCATACCTGTCACCACTATGGATGCATTCTTCTCCCCAGCGCACGCATTTAGAAACGCCACTGGTCTTGGTCTTTCCTTCCGATCTGCTTACACTATACTCTGCGCCATTCATGGCGCTGAAACGCTTTATACCTGGTCACTTTGCAGGCAATATGTTAAGGGTGCTATAGTGACGGTGCGTCTATCTCGCGACTTTCTGAGCCTCACGCCTGAACTTTGTCTTCAGGCTGCTTATGTTGGCTGTACGATGATATTCGGATACCCGATGTGGACAGACCTCAGAAGACGCGTTCACCAGAAACGCATTGAAAGCGTTATGAAGGTTGAGTAATCAACCTTCTGCACGCTTGCTTTCCGGGATGATTGTATATGTTTTTGTATGATGACATCGATGTACTTTAATCATGATGTTTCAGGCGGTCAACTTGGGCCTGTAGTTGCGATAATCTGAATATTTATTCTCAGGATTCAGGGTTCTCAATGGGCTTCAATCACACTGGTCGAGATATGCGCACGACTCGCTGGATGGATGGTTATGATCTCACATCTACGTTCCTGGTGGTTGGCACCAGAGCGGATGAATTACTTGGATAAGATGTCGCTGGCAGTACCTTGATAGACGAATGCAAAGATAATTCTTCTCACAAGGCAAGATCGCTCTTAGTCTAGAGGACATGAGACTTGCAGTCACGGGACATGCACATGACGAGAGATGGATATTCTGTCTAACGGCGGTATATCTCCCTGGTATTATATCACATTACAGCAGTGGATGCACCGTGTGTGATCTAGTCATGAATACAGGTGCCTGCGCTAAGTCATTGCACCACAAACTTATCATCAGCGATAAATGATGTACTGAAGAAGAGTTTGTCAGAGTTAGGAAGAGAACAATAACGGCAGGAGTTGATATCCACTACAATGTATGCTCGCGTACAAGTCCCAGAAGAGCCAGACAAGTAATGAAATTAGAAAATGCAAAGAATTATCGCTGGAATGACAACAACGGAGAGACATGCGGTGGTTCGCTTCGATAATCATGATTCTCCATCCAATGGCCAGTGGCCGCACGAATATGGACAGATCGTGCACAACGCGTGTCGGTCCCAAGCGAGGTCGAGTGAGGAACCATGGACGTACATTTTGAACCGAGAGGTCTGAATAGGACACTGAGTTTTCCAAGACTATTCAGGGACGGTCGACAAACTCATGAAATAGTCAAGGGCACACAGCCTCAAGCAATGAGTGCGAGACGAGTCTGAGTCTGGCATTCGGGATGGTACAGATACATGAGGAATATACCAGACCCAGAACGCCATCGTAGGACTCATCATCCACGAACTAGGTGTTACCACCATGTGGAGTAATGCTGATGCTGATGATAATGCAGGACGATAAAAAAATGCGTACTTGCTCTGATATCCCCTCGAATCGCTGAATACAAAAAACGATCATTGGTAAAACCAAGGAGGAACGAGACACAGCAATTCGCTTTATTCTCTACGCTGGCAAGCATGACCACACGGAAATACTGCACGACAACGAGGTCCCAAGCGAAATCGAGTGAAGAACAGTTTTCTTTTTCTGGATGAGCAATAGGGCGCTCAAGCTCAAGACTAGAGAGCACGCCATTATAAACCGAGTTCGGTAGGGCAGAAAAAGAAAGGCGAACTCAATGGTTTCCAAATCGCCGTGCTATCCAGCGGAGGGGACTTGTGATAGCGGTCCTAAAGCTTGAAGGTCACTAGCGGGAATAACGATAAAACCATATGCAGACTTACCAAGACGAGGCTTGAGCAACAGTATAAGTGTGCCACGATGGTCGGGGTCGTGTGTCGACGAGAACGCCTACGTTGGATAAGGATGGTACTACATAATGGTTAACAGGATACGAGATAACCTGGAAGAGGGGGTGGATTGAATGGAAAGAGAAGAGAAGAGGTAAGGCCTTACATATACACGTCGTCAGTCGATGGGTTTATATAGTCAATCAACAGACAAACGGAGTCCGACGAGGAAGATCAGGCCCAGGGAGCACTAATATCGACGCACGGGGTGTAAATTCGCGTTTGAGCATCGATGCACTATAGTCGAACGTTGAAGAAAGCAGGTAGGTCTTGCTCAGTTCTATTGTGGGCTTGCCGTGGTGCGTATCGGATGTGCGACTGTAATACATGAGATTTGAAAATTTGCACACTGACGCAATGAGAAACGGAATTGGGGAGATTGGGGTGTGCCTGTTCCGCTTAGTGACTCGTTCTTGGTGTTGGGTGGGTGGAGTGTTTAACTTCGCTCGTCTTTCCATCTACTCCATCACATCTACTCCTTCGCGGTTTGAGCCTGGGAGGTGGTTTGGCGGTGATGCGAAAGAAATATTTAATGGGGTAGGTGACGGGCAGTGGGACAGGGATGGTCACCGGTTGAAGGCTGATGATAGTCGTTTTTTACTAGCGATGTGTACATAGTATAAGTGGAAAAATTTGAATTTCTGAATCGCAAAGAATGGAGCGCTGCGAAGACGGATTCAGAGAGTTTAAATCAGTGACTCATGCGGCAGAACCTACGTATTATGAACTATACCCCTGACACAATGTGACAATAGGATCCTAGTAACGACAGGGAATGATACAATCGAACACGCCCCTACAGGTTCTACCGAAATTTCTGCCACCTGACAGCAATAACAATTCTGCCAAATCGATTAGAATCGTGCCTATACTAAGTATAGGCAGGATATAAGCTGGTCGTTGTCCTACAGTGTTCCCCCATCCCCGGAGATATCATTCGAGATTCCCCTCAGAAGATTCCATATCACCTCGCACAGAAAATGCATTTCTCCTTCCTCGTCGTCGTCGTTACTCTGACAGCATCTATGTCTGTCTGTGCATGTGGCACAGGAGCTTGCTCGACAGATAAAGATTGCTGCGAGACCATGGTTTGTGCACCTGAAGTGAGTATGAGCAGGTCGTTGTGCAACCAGGATTCAACCACATGACTCACCTGCGCGCCTTAGCCTGGAGGTTCCAGATGCGTTTGAAAATCAAGCAGGCAGCCCGAGCGGCACGTCGCGACAGTCAGTCATGTTTCTGCTTTCACTTTGGTATCATGATTGATGGTGCAATACCTAGTTCGGAGTGAATCCGTACAGTTGGTCTGGGATAAATTGAATTTGTTTGTAAATGATTGACCGTGTCTAGTCTTGTTCGTGGTCAACGAAGCTGTCGAAACGAGCGATCATTGCTGTTGATGATTAATGTTGGGAGGCCGTAGGGCCGCCGTACGAAGATGGAACGCACTGCGCAGTTTGAATCTGTCATCTAATGTTGGCCTCGAAGGTTAGCTCATGTACATATCTCTCGACGTGTGTGATGGAGCTAACGAGACACCACTTCGTTTCCGATGATAATTCGCGACAGGCGTGTTATTTTCTGGTATGTAGTTAAAGCCCAAGGTCATACGGGAGCGCGCGTTATGATGAGAGTGAGATAATAAGGCCTAAGGCCTATGTATTGCGTCGTCAGTTGCTTGATTTGCGATGCCGGTTTATATAATCAACAGACCAAACGGAGACAAACAAGATCCGACGGACGGTGTGTAGACTCGCGTTTGGCCATCGGTGCACCATATAGTTGAACATTGAGGAAACCGGATCTTTCTCATTTTATTTTAGGACTGCCATGGCGCGTATTCGACTATAATATGCGAGATTTGAACATGTGCACACGAAGAGAAAGGGAATTGGGTTGTGCCTGTTCTGCTTAGTGAGTCCAAGTTCTTTATGTTGGATGGGTGGAGTCGTCATTCCATCTACTCCATCACCTCTCCTCTTTCGCGGTTTGAGCCTGGGAGGTGGTTGCGCGGTGATGTGAAAGCGATCGCTGATGGGGTAGTAGTAGGTGGCGAGCTGTAGGACGGGGATCTAGGAGGCGGTGAATATGAACTTTTGATTCTGATTTTGATCCCGGAGTGGCCCAGGCATGGTGATCTCATCTAGCTACTCCTCACAGTGAGTCACCACCTTTCATCATCCATTCCAAAGTTAATATTTCCACTCAACAGCCACTGCCTAGGCACCCACCTCAATATGGCTTCTCATAATCAGCTTACTCGCAACCATTGATATACGCAAAGCGAAGGATGAGAGGGCCGTGGAGATCGAGTTTGTTGTTAGGTTTAAAAATGCTGTTTTTAGGTGGGTTTGTTTTGTTATTCGGGTACTTTGCCTTGGGTAGTTTTTGGTTTGGGGCGGGAGTTTCGGTCGGTTCTACTTGTTTTCGTTTTGAGTTAGGGGTTGTGGTCCATTGCGTCCGTGTTCGTTGAGTTGCGGTCGCGGTCATGATGCATCGCATGGGCCTCCACTTAGAGGCCCTGAGAGACGATTCGAGGATGCGGGGGCTTTTGCTTTCGTTTACATTCCGTGCATCTTCGTTATAAGTTTTTGGAATTTGCTTTTGATATCTTTCTTGCGGATCGTGGCATTACATTTCTTATTCCTGTCTTGTCTCATTCCCCTCCCCTTTTGCCCCTTTCCTGCCTTTCATATATGCTCCTTTTCAACGCACGCACAACCTATCCTACACACCCATACTGGTTCACTACTTTCTTACGTCTCACCTACGACTTACTCTTCCCTTGGCTCATCTGAAGCAGCGCAAACCATGGACAACTCTCCAAATTGGTGGAACGTACCGTCGACTACTGCTCTAGATTGACTATATCTAGCGAGTTGCGCACGTACCGCAACTCGTCTAGAGTCTGGAGGACGTGAGTTGCGGCGTGCGTCGTCACGCGTAATATTTTCTCGCGCTGTGCATCGTCCCTGTTCCATTTTTTCCCATTCATGTCATCTATTGATGCATTATTGTTTTGTAAATTGCTATACATGTATCTGCTTGACTATAAATTTAAATATATTCCTGGGTGGAGATTCAAGAATGCGCGAGTGTCGTTCGGGTGGTGCTTGCTAGCTGAGCAGGCACTCAATTCCGATCAATGCTCGAGTTAACAATATTATATTCAAAAAAAGTCTAACCATATAGGATGCAACAATAGATAAAGGATATATAGGGATGGGTAGCGTGAAGGGAACGAGATGAAGAGTGCAGAACCAGGGAAAGAACGAGATATTGCAGGCGGCCGCACGCGCATGAGGCGCCGAGGATGACAAGAAGTTGCGGGAGGTCGAAGTGAGCAGCGGAAGACTGCGGGATGTCATGGCAATAGTACCAGATGTGTGGGCAACACCAGATTCACGGATGGGAGAGGAAGGGGTGCCAGGGTAGTGACGTTGCCTTGGAGCGTGGGGTTGTGGATATATGGGAGATTGACCTAGGGTGGGGGGAGCAGCGGGAGATCGAATCGATGGCAGCACCGTGGCTGCAGGAGGTTGAAGGAACAGGCAGCTGACCTTGCCGTGCCAGGGTAGTAGGAGGTTACCATTAGGCATGGGCGGCCGCAGCAAGTAACTGTGATGGCAGCACCAGGGCTGTAGGAGGTTGTAGGGAGGGTGTGACTTGAGTCGGGTGCAGCTGCGCACAGGTTACTGCAGGGTGTGCGTGCGTGCGTGATTCTGTGAAAGGGAGGCCGTCAGCGTCGTTGACGACGAGGAGAAAAGAAAGACGGATGGCAAACGAAGAGATGATATCCAGGGCTAAAGAGACCGGTTGTTCGGACTTTTAAAATGGCAGTGCTACAAACTCCTCAATGGCGCGATGGTAACGCGAATTCAATCGATCAATCATGCGGCAGCGCATGGATTGATACCCGCGGCTGCACTGTGGTACCCATCAAAAGAGAGTAGAATGTATAGACGTACAACATGCGCTCAACTTCACCATGACCCTCCTAGTACTCTACGCTGTCCTCCTCTGCGTTCCGTTTGTTGTGGCTTCACTCCCAAGTCTCAACGATACCCATATCCTTACTATACTCGATATCAGCGACTCTTCATTCTGCAATACCAGGACTTTGTGGGACATTCTCTTGAGCTGTTGGTTAACTTTGTTTGCATGCACATGGACTGCCATCCATCCGGACATTCCGGGTATGGACGAGGGGATAGTTGCTATTACCCTTCGTCGTCTACTCCTCATGGCCATGGCGTTGCTCGGCCCTGAATTCGTCATCTCCTGGGCCGCATGGCAGTTTTTATGTGCTCGTCAAGTTGCAAAGGACTTTAATGATGCCTTTGGTGCGCAACACGCCCAGCCCCATGGAAATCATCGAGCCGCGCGGCAGAGCGAGCCGGCAATTTTGTTACTTGACGACATCTCAGATTCAGGCAAGAGTTCAAGTGCAGGTCAGTTACATACTCGACCTATTCAATTAGGAAGAAACTAATGTGAAACTGATACCTTCACAGGTTGGACACTAACACATGGGTTCTTCGCCTGGATGGGTGGATTCATGCTCTACATCGATGGTAAGCCGCGGGCCACTCTCACACCCGATGAACTCCTGCAGTTTGTTCGTGAGGGATCTGTGGATATGCCTGTCATCACGGAGGTAGACATAGAAGATCGAAGTAAGGACGATGTGCTATCCAAATTGGTCGCCATTCTTCAGCTGGTGTGGTTCATCATTCAGCTCATCGCCCGCTACGCCCAACACCTCCCAGTAACACTACCTGAAATTGACACCCTGGGTATAGCTGCTCTGACCTGCATTGCCTATGGCTTGTGGTGGAAGAAGCCGAAGAACGTAAGACGGCCTCACATTGTTCATTGGAACTCGGGGGCAACTCCTCCTCCACCGCGTGACAGCTTAGCCAATGAGTGCGTCATGTCATCATATTCCTGGCAGAACTTGTTCTGATTTTCCTGCATTCTATGTAGCAAAAGCCAAAGCGCATTATTAATCATTCGGTCTCTACTACTTGACCATGGGCCCGGGGTTCAATGGTCTAATGGCCTGACTCGGGGACAGATCATAATTGTCATTATTGGAGGCATCAGTGGGATGCTGTTTGGAGGGATACATTGCCTGGGCTGGAATTTCTTGTTTCCGAGTCACACAGAGCAGACATTGTGGCGTGTGGCTTCTATTGCGATAGCATATTCATTTGGAGTGATTTTATCGTCCTATTTCAAGGAGAGGCTGTCGATACGCTTTATGCGGCGTAGTTCTGCGAAGTCTCATAGATATGAAGTTTTCATCCTAATGATCTATTACATTTCTGCACGTCTTACTCTAATTGTGCTTATGATGCTGAGCTTACGATCACTACCTCCTGGCGCATACGATACGGTAGCTTGGACAGGTTTTTTTCCACATGCAAATTTGTAGTTTTATTACATCGCTGTAACACAGTATGTAACTTCTTACCCGAGTCTTCATCGATCGCTGTTAAAACCAGAAGTGCAAGTACGACTCGGTCAAGTTCGAACCTAGTAGTTGACAGGCCGCTGCTACACTTACAAACCACGCCTGCAACGCTCGATCTATTGAACGATTCGAGGATGCGAGAACTATCGCTTTCGTTTACATACCGTGTGTCTCCGTTCTACGTTTTTGGAATTCGCATCTGATATCTTTCTTGCGGATTCTGGCCTTGCATTTCTTATCCCTGTCTTGTCTCGTTCTCATCCCCTTTGCCTGTTCTTTCCTTTAACCCACAACTTACTATTCTTCCCTTGGCTCGTCTGAAGCCGCACAAATCATGGACAACTGCCCAACTTGGTGGGATCACTGCTCTAGATTGACTATAGATCCAGCGGGTTGCGCACGTACCCCGACTCATCTAGAGTCTGGAGGACGTGAGACTTGGGAAATACATACAATCAGAGATGAGTTCCCAAAAATGCATCGATAACTTGGAGTATACAATGTTTGTGCAACAAGGTTGCTGCCGGCGATGCTCGGCTGTTTACTAAGTACGTTCCTAGAAAACACCATTGGACTAAATAAATATTTGCCTTTGACTTCCAGTACCAATCACTGCCACATCGTGTGGGTCACGTTCAACGGTTCAGAGCTTCCTTTTCTATCATATGATCATAATTTTGATGAATCAACTTGTCATGAGGCATTAACTGTGAGTCCGTGACTGGTTTCCCCGAGTCGGTTTATGACCATGCTACGCCTATGCCATTGGAAAAGTTCGTGGACAGTCAGACCATGTCTTAAAATCTGGAATATTAAGCCAACCTAAGTTCTCCCGAGCATTATGCGTACCATTCCTGACGCCAAATGCCCAACATTTCCATATAGCGCTGGAGTTTCCTCTCATCCCCTTCGCACATGACAGCCTCTTTCCAGTTGTTATCGGACTCATCAGAACGAAATACACACGACCCAAAGTCGATGAGCACCACTCGTCTAGGGTGATTGTTGGATACGACAATGTTGCCTGGGCGCATATTCGTATGGATGATACCGAAAGACGCGAGGGTTCTCACGGACTTGACGAGCTCCTGGTATGCTGAACCAGGGACTGAAGGGGGGTCTTGGGTGTTTGCGAGGTTCTCGCCTGCGATGTATTCCATGAAAAGCACCCGTGGAGATATGGCGCGACCTTCACCGTGGCCTGAAACGACTCTACCAGAACCATAGAGACGGGGGATGGTAGAGCCCTGAAGGTGTTCAAGGCGTCTGTAGGCTTCCACTTCATGTGCAAACGAATCCTCATACTCGCGGTAGTAGGTTTCTTCCCACAATGAACCGTCCAAGAACTCTCTCTCCCACGGAGGGACTCTACTATGGTCGTCACCTGGTGCGAGTGCACGACGGTCAGCTGCGGCCTTTTCATTGGCAGCGGACCAGGGGATGGGACATTGTCTTGGGAGGGGAGTTGCGCGCTCGTAGTTAAACCGAGGATCGTATGTTTTAGCTATTAGTAGACTGGGGAGGCCGGCTTTGATAGGGACATCCTCAATTTCAACAAGTAAGACCTGGCATTTTGTGAAAGGGGTAAATGCCTTGCGGATGAGAGCAGCGCATGTGAATGAGGATTTCTCATCGTTGAAAAGAGATGCCTGCAGTTGGAGGCGACCTCCTTGTGTGTAAGGCTCTTTTACCATCGTCGCACAGGAGCGAAGTTCAAACGTTTAGGGGTTTTGTGAAGCTGGTCGAACTTTACATAATTTATAAATGATTGTTCCCAACTTGGGCCGCTTTTGCTTAACCGTCTTGACTTTGATTCAAGTGAGGATTGATATTCGAACGCGTGTCTGAAAATCGCTTCACTATCCACCATCGTACTACTTCCCGGACCCTTCATACAACGATAATGTTGGAGACGAGCATGATACCGGACGAACGACGTGTTGCATGCCATTGTGCTCAATGCTCGCGCCATAAAGATGGATCGATGTATCAGACCAGCAGGTCGTTGGGAAGCACCTCAAGAAACACGGTCCTGCGCCAAAAGCTCGAGGGCTGCAGAAATCAGTTGCCATCAACTAGACATCCTCACGCAAGACGAAACGACAGGTTCGAAAAATGCCCATGAGACCACTTAATTTGCAGCAACCACGGAATAACAGCAGCGAGCAAAGACAATAGTAAATTATGGATACACGCGAATTCCAGACGGACGGACAATAAGAATGGCATGAGAAGGATGACGGTCGCCTCAGCTATATGTACTGAACCGTTCCCCACCATGCCCCACCCTATTTGCAGGAGGCGCAGTAAAGCCGGAGGCGACACATACGACTTCATACCGCTGACGATTCCAATATTAGCAGACGGAGCAGAGCTCAACGAAAGCGTGCTCTCTGCTGGGTACTGCAAGCCAGGCCGGCCGTATGAGGCCTACGTGTGAGGAAACGTGCTGTCCTGCGGGAATGACGGATAATGTCCTGTGGGAGTATTGGTTGGATTCTGGGGCGAAATGGTATGCGTTGGACGACGTCGTGTCTACGGGCGTCTGGTATGAGGAGCTGTGTTCGATATTGTTCTGGACATGACTGTGGCACTCCTTCTTGGATGGTAAGTATACTGGGCTCGTGGCTTGCTATGGCGGGCTCCGTGGGACCTAGATAGGTGTTGGTGAGCGATTGGAAGCAACGCAGAAACAGAATCTCGCCAGAAACATTCAAGGTAAAACGACTAATCACAAGAGTGTACCCAGACGAAGCATCGCTCGTTCGCAGACCAGAAGGCCCAGGGTCCTTGTCGTATCCAGGGGTAAAACAGTGTAAGCAGGGGAAGAGCACCCTGGTTCCTGTGATGACAGGTGCTCCCTGTGTTGGTAGGCAAACGAAGACACGACATTTAAATGAGCGTCGTTGAGTGATCTCTGGCTGGACTGCGTGTTCAGACCGGGCATGCGCGTCTCGAGGAGCGTACCAAGACCTTCCCGGGCTGCTGACGTCTGAATAAATCGCGCTGGTCACGCTGGTGTCGCTCCCACAGATGCTAGCAAGTGAGACATATGGAGGTGACGCAGATGTCGGAGGGCCAAACTGGAAATCAGGCTTTTGGTAGGGGTCCA
Source organism: Suillus americanus (assembly GCA_016695465.1). Taxonomy (NCBI): domain Eukaryota; kingdom Fungi; phylum Basidiomycota; class Agaricomycetes; order Boletales; family Suillaceae; genus Suillus; species Suillus americanus. The sequence goes on along the minus strand of MU178040.1, from coordinate 42,448 downwards.
GGAATAGGCAACGGAAGCGCTCTAGAGCTTATTGCAAAGCAGTTGTCCGAGAGCCGGCGCGGCACATGCGAGGACGGAAACGGTTGACGAATCTCCGGTACAAGGGAGTAGCGAGAATGCGTAAAGACATAGGTATCTGATGCTCTATGAGCTAAAGAAGGGCGGGGGTAAGGGCCGTAGGAAGCAGAAGAGCCATAACTTGTCGCACATATGTTTGGCCCGATGAGGTCAGACGGTGGACGGGCCATGGACTGATCTGACCTTGCAGGAGATATAGGCGTCCTGAGAAAGATTGCATCATGCTCCTGCTCTGCAACGCGTGCGAACGGATGATGTATGAACCTAAGAAGATTGACGTCAAAACTTGGGAAGTGGGTAGATGGCCGGTTAGTACCTGTACTTGATATGAACATGGTGATTGGCAGCGACCCTCTGGGTGGGTTCAGAAGGTCATTATTATTGTCCTGCCAAGTCGAGTCTGCTGGTAAAGAACCAACATGAGGGGGATTTCGGCAGGGGTGGCCCGGATTACGGGGCGCAAGAAGAGAAAAGGAAAACTTCGCAAGAGCTTTCAGCTGTGGACTATCGCTCCACTGTGTGCGACTCTGAAGAAGGCGGTTGATCGTCCTCTGCAGAGTCCGTGAGTTTTTCCGTGGGGGTAGGAGAACTGGAAAAGTCATTGGGGGAGGTGTCCCTGGAAGACTGAGACTTTGGAGGAGAGTGAGCAGAAGGAAAACCTGCTGAGTCGAGTGAACTTACGAAGAGCCTTGTCCTGTGCACGCCTAAGAGAGAATAAATGAGTTGAATTACAAAAAAAATGAGACTAAATCACACCCTTTGGCACGCGAGATTAAGAAGTGAGAACGCGACGAATTGGCGTCAAAAAGGATAGAGCGTATGTGCTTGATGCATCTGCAGGCTGGTTTCGTTCAAGCCAGATTGGGATGGCGAGGAATGGGGATGCAAAGATGGCAGGTAAAGCCCTAAAAGCCCTATAACGAGTCTGGGTCCTCGGGATAACATGGTATGGTGGCGCCGGAATAGGTGGAGGAGGAGAGGGTGGTAATCGTCCCCGAGATTGTACAGCCGGAGGTGAGGGATCTTTAGTTATTAGGCTGATTGCAGTCAATGGGCATCTTGAGCAGGATTCAGGGAAGATAAGGTGCGACTCGTCAGGCCTTTGAGTAGACTTTCGACTACTTCGTGCTGAGATAGAGCAAGGAGTACTGGGCTCTAAAGAAAATCAAGAGCTTGAGAAGGAAACGTCGCGGAGGCGGGCGATAGGGGAATCAGGCCTTCAGGCAGCGGCGACTGAGTACCGTGTCTCAGGTGTGAGCGCTTGAGCAGGTTGTTTATGGCCGTTCATTTGCCAGTCAAGGGCGCAAATATTCCTACATAAATAGCATTAGCCTTACTTGCTCACCGCGCGCGCCTCTTCGTGCTCACTGGCATGGACGCGCTTGGCGCCAAGAGGTGTGCAAAACTAGAATATCGGATATACACCCGGAGAAACTTCAGAGCCCCCCCTACTGTCACGGCGTGACGATCACCGCAATTATACCATATTAGGTAGCTTAGTCACGCACTCTCAATGCAAACAAAGTCCTAGTATTGACGCGAGGGAGGAGCAAATGAGCGCGAGTAAGCTACAAATACATGAACGGGCACTTCGGAAAACACGTAGAAAGTATGAGTAATCTGAACTTGAGATGTGCAACAAGGAATAGCGAAGCACGAAGGAAAATATCAAGCAACTGCCGAAAAACTGACTTGAAGCTTGCTAGAAGCTGTGCGAGCTTTCTTCGAGGGGCGAGAAGTACCGGTCTGCGTTCCAGAACGTTTGAGTTTGCGAGAGCCCGAGGCCACAGGCTGATTTTCTTTGTCGTGCATAGTCACCATTGCTGGAGGAGGCGACACTTGGAAATGCTCCTGCGGAATACCCAGTGCGGCCTTCTGCTCTAGCTCTTCGAGTTTCATTGTCAACCATACACCCTCCAGCAAAGCAGAACCAATCTCTCTATGCCCGGGAACTGCATACTCCTCATGTTCAGCCAGTATATGCTCCACCATGTTGTAACGCCAGATACCTTCAACATAACTGTTGTGCACCCTCCGTTTGGACTTTCCAAGCTCAGGAACAAGCGTGGGATGGCAGAGGTAGCAGTTGACGGGGACATTGCGTGATGGTGTGTTTGCTGAGCCTGCATCTGCAAAGCCATATCGAAATGTGTGCTTGTACACACACTTCGTCTCCCAGCTAAGAGGACCGCTAGTCGTAACTTTGACCTTGAGAGCGCACTCGGGTCGACCTGACCGGCCACAAAACCCACATGGAAGAATGGTACCAACCTGTTGTAGTCTGTCGTTAGAATGTAGTGTATTGAATTAATAACATGCACTTACCGAGTCTTTCATATTGGCTTCGGGTATGTGATACAATGCTCGCAAAATATGAAGGCCCATATGAGGCCGCATGCCGGATACTTTGGCTTCGCATAACAAACAAGTCGTGATGCGTTCTCCTCCAGATGCAGCAAGCTGGTTGGTCGCTTCAACGGAGACAACAGCTAGTGTACCTAGGATAAAATCAGCAAATATAGATAACGAGAAAAAAACTATCTGAGACATACCATCTGCAAATTGATATGGGAACACCTTGGGATCTGATGGGACGACAACTGCAATAGAATTGAGTGAGACATTCATATCAGTGGCCTTGGCCCAAAGGAGATCGCATGCAGCTTGAAGAGTGTCTTGCGCAATCTGCCAGGTGCTCTGGCCACCGCTGACTTGAGAGAAGTCGTCTGTATTGATGTCGTCTCATAAGTGAATGAAAGTGGGATCAGGGTTGATTGGTTCTATCAGTGAACCAGGGACAGTGACAATGACAACGCGTTCTGTCGCAGTTGTTGTACCTTGAATTGCTGAGCGAGAAGTTACATATCCTCCATTCCACAGAAACAAAATTGTAGTATCAGGTGAGGCTTGAGCCGGAATGATGGTGAGGAGTTGGCCAGTAATTTTAATGGTGGATCGTGATGATTTCATGACAGTGACATTTATTGATGGGTGGGACACATTGTTCACACTTAAGGTTGTTGAACAAAGCACACCAATAGAGAGAGAACGACCACTGCGGAGAAGCGTTAAGAATATATCCCCAACCAGAAACAAGTTCTGGTTGGTAATCCTCCCAGCCAACATGTCAACTCTCCTGTGAACTTTTGTGTAGCCCGATCGGACACGTTTGAGGCAATTGAGGGACTTGGACACAAAATCCTTGTTGATGATGAGGCGGCATACTGTCTGTTTGTGAATCCAGCGACCCTTGAAGAGTAGATAGTCATCAGGCTGTATCCCAGGACCTTCTGGCAGTGCAGGGGCTGACGGATCTTGAATGACATGTGAGTGAGTAGCTGCCAAGGGAGAGTTGACAGGTGACTCGTCAATGAGCTGCTCCTCAAACGTAAGCATCAATTCATCGTCTTCATGCCCTTCAACTTGAATCTCTCCAGATGCTGGAATGTGAGCGTCCATGTCCAATGACGTCTCCAGATACTGTGAACATGGCGAAATGGTTGGTGTAGGATGAGGAGGAGGAATAGGAACTCGGCTAGTGTCCTCGATATTGTTGTCTGCATTCACACCAAGATACTTGTTCTCTCCAAATGGACGGAGCATGTCAATTTCACCGGAACTGAAAAGATCTGCAAACGAATAGTGAATGGGATCGAGCTGTGACTTGGAAAGGATAGCGAGGGCAGATTCGCGGCCTGAATGCCAGCAAAATGGGAGATCACAACGACCTGCAATGATATCACCCTTCCATAGTTCACAGTTGATATGATCAGCCCCCTCCTGTCGTGTAAGCTTGAGACGGCGGTGCCCAGGATCAAGCTCTGGGCGTCGCTTGAATACAGAGTTGATATCCTTGGCTGCACCAATCCGATCTAGCGCTTGAGCATATGAGAATGCCGAATTATGACCGCCAATCATATGTGTGCGACCGAACAAGGTTTCGAGTGGATCATCACCAATGTCGCCGAGAAAGAAATGTGCATGTGGATCTAGGCATTGTGGCTTTGAAAGACAGAAGAATGCGTTCTTAACGGTTGTTTGGACGTCATAATAGAGTTGATATGACACAAAGGAGCGTCGATGTGCATGGAAAAATGCAAATGCGAGATGGGAATAACAGCTGAGGGATTTCATTTGATCAGACAGAGACATGGAGACGTCAATGAACGGCGAGAGGATTGATTCAATGAGTGCGCCGAGGAGGGTGATATAATTGAGATCTGCACGAGTGTCGATGTCAGTAGAACATGAATCATTGATAGCATGGTGTTGGTGTTTGCAGAACTCGACAATTGCTTGCATTAGCTCTATGGCACGAGGAACATCTTGAGGGTCATCTGGGTACAAGAGCTTTACAACAGCCTCTTTGTTGTATGCCGGCAACCACACGAGGTAATGCAGCAAGACCATTGAGTTAATGACTCGTCCGTTATTGAGTACAATCCCAGCTGGAGATCATATGAGTGTGCAAATACCTATATCAAATTTTAGATATCGTTCATTGACAGAAAAAGAAAAACTGACGCTTGAAAATGTGTTTAAAGTCAACATCAAGCATCACCTCCCCATCGCCAGTGAACAGGTTTAGCCCTGCGAGATTGATGAGTGAACCATACAGGGGTGAGTCTTCAGAGAGAGGAGCCCTGAGAAAAAGTTTGTGCCCTGCGGTGTGTTGCGTTGCGTCACCATCAGTAGCAAAGGACCAAATTGGTCCAATGCTCGCAGCTGCGCTTGATGCACTCCAGCACCGAATCGTACGAGCAAGGATGTTTTCCATATCAGTAGCGTCCTCTGTTTTGCAGGTGGGGGCAGCTAAGAGAGGGTATATCTCATCCTCACCAAAGCATGAAGCTCCGATGACGGTGAGCTCCTTGCCCAGATGGATATCACCATCGTGAATCTTCTGTGTGATGTTGGCAGCTGAGTTATAGGTGTGAAGGACGGGATCTACAATGTGAGAATGTTTCCAGCAAAGACCGCCCACTTTATTGTACTTGCTAAAGTGTACTGCCATCTCCTCTAATGCAATTTCATCGATCATAAGGCTGACTCCACGACGGGGTGAAGAGTCACCGCAAGAGCTAAGTACATCAGTAAATTCTCACATTTCTTGACTTCCTTTTTTGTTACTTTCTCAGCTTGGCTAGATTTGTTTCCTCTCTCATGCATCATTCACCTGGTAAATCTTGTATTTTTTTAGTGCAGTCTATACCAAAACATATGTACTAATATAACTGAACAATTTTTTTCTGACCATGTTGAAGTTGAATTTCTGGACAAGCAGGTCCATATTTGCCAAGTTGCAAAAGTACAACTTAAGTCTGTTTAAGGCAAGGTTAAGTAATGTGTACATTTCCTGATGTACAATAGAGTCGATATTCTGGTGGAACTGCTCGTCCTGGATAGGCCCAATAGTAGGCATGATGGAGGTGAATGTAGACTTAGCGCGAAGAGTGCGAAGGGAAGGAAGTCCGAGTTTGTGATTGAGTGCGAACAGTAGCTTATGGCCTCCAAGTCGGAAGACAAGAGTTGCAATATCAAGGTCTTCAGCGCCGTAACCCCGAGGGTTATATGCGCCCTCCAATGCGTCTTCAAGCTTGTTGATGATCTCACAGATGCTGGCTCCATTCCGTAAGGCAATGTTGACAATCTGTTGTAGTCAAGGGATGTCCCCCTCTGAGATGGCCATCAGAAGGCAGCTATAGTCATCGAGTTGCGTGAGGGCACGCATGTGCTTGCGAGATTCATTGCATGCATAAAAAGAGTAAGTTAGAACTGAAAGTCAATGATGATGTAAACATACCTGAAGCTTGAGGTGCTTGACTTGCTCAGTCAAGGCTTTGAGCAGATCTTGCAAGTGCCCAAGCCCTAGGAAGCGGTAGTTGGTGTTAGGCTTGGGATCTTGCACGATTTTGATAAGGCGAGTGATGTGCCCATGGACATCAGCACAATTGTGACATGGAGTGCCTTCATGTGGTGTAAACGCCACACAGCACTTTGACTGGGCCTTGAGTTTGCTTGGATCCCAGGTGTCGATAGTGAATGGTAGGCCATCCTGGCCATCATGGTAACGTTCCCATGGAAAGAGCATGACCAAAGGACACATATCCTCTGGCCAGATGATTGGGACTCCTGCGCAAAGGTTATAATCAAGGGAGGGCCTGGGAGGCGGTTGACTGTAAGCGAGCAACATTTATATTACATGTATAGAATTTAAAATGAAATGCACCTGTTTTGATGTGAGAATGCCACAAGTGAACGAGGGGTTGGCTCATCAGACACATTCCGAACATGCTGCTTTTGTTTATTAGTCACGGTCTGGGCGCACTTCTTACTGCCGCGGTGGTTCCTCAATGGTATAAATTGGCCTTCGATCCAGAGTGCAATGGAAGAGTGAGTACTCGTTTGGCACCATTCATCACAATCTGGGCACAGTATGGCCCATCTCTGCTGAGGGCTGACCTGGACTTTGAGTTTTCCTGCCTTGAATAATTGATAGAGTGAGTCTGCAGTATTTAATTTAAGTTCAAGCGCTTCATCGATATTGGTGAAGTCCGGTTCGATAATAGGAGGCTGCCAGTTGAGCGGATCACGATCCTCGTTATCAGACATATTGACTGAGTAACCAGAATCATAGTCGGGAGAATAAGGTGCATAGTAGCATGTATCGGATTCTGGTTCTGGTTCTGTTTCTGGTTCTGGCTCTGGTTCTGCATGTGATGGTACATATTTCGAAGTCTATGAGAGGGCTTTGTGAGTGTCCGGATGAATGCTGGGTATCAAAAAACTGTGAAGGATGATTGGATCTTGGTTCTGTAGTTTGATATGAATAATGGTCATTATGCAGCGTGCTGTCATGATGCTGTTGGATGCTGTTATACAGATTGTGCTGGTTCGAATACATAATGAATAAGTCTATAGTTTTAAGAGAGTACAAGTGGTGGTGCGATGCGACAGGGATACATATGAGATGTGACGCGTATATTGATATCAACGCGTTAATTATATAAATCATGTGGCTAGTTTTTTTGCTTCAAAATCACTCGGTAGTAGGGCAGCGTTATCCCACAAGTGAGTTTTATTAAACTGGCTATCTAAATGTATTCTAGACGAGAAAAAAACCCCTCTTCCAGTATCGAGTTAACGATTTTATGCACCTCGGAAGTCACCATCGAGAACCTCAGATACAGTGCTCTCGAAACTTCGTGTGGCTATGTTTTAAGGTTTTAAGCTTATGTAAAGTTGAGCCCTATGTTCGGGATTTTGCGAACGCACACCTCTTGCTTGGCGCTTCTTCAAGTTGATGGAAGCATCCTCTATTATGTAATCTAAAATTAGCATCCGCCACCCAACCTCAGCTTGCTCGCAACCTTGTTTAATGTTTGAATCACAGTAAGTGACTTACACCCTAGCTAGTCTCTCCGTTCTGGGTACTACTCAATGTCATAGCGCTGATTTACACTCCTGATGAGTTAGTCTCTCCGTTCTAGGGCACATGAGCTTCCCTATCAGTAAATACACGGAGACGCTGCAACGAATTTGCAAATACTAGGCCATTGGCAGATGCAATTAATGATGGCACATGGCAGTGTTTGTGATGGCACTCCGCTCCTATATATACGCAACTTGCGAGATATGAATCCATTGTCACCATGCCATCTACATTCACTCACGAGTTCAACACGCCTGCTTTCAAGGGAAAAGTTTCCTTCAACACCGGTCTCTTCATTAACGGCCAGTTCCTGGATGGATCAGACAATACCACCATTGAGTATGATCTGCACTTATCGCTAACAGATGACTTCTTACTTATCTCAACTTTGAATTTAGTGTCATCAACCCGAGTACGTTCTGTTGACGTTGATATTCGCCATCTTACATGAACTCGATGTACAGCAAATGGAAAGGTAATAACGTCAGTGTCCGAGGGTACCCCCAAGGATGTCGACCTTGCCGTCGACGCTGCGCAGACAGCCTTCGACACCACCTGGGGTCTTCGTGCGCCCGGTGCTCAGCGTAGCATTTTGATGTCGAAGCTTGTTGCACTCATGGAGAAAAATGCCGATGAGCTTGCTGCTCTGGAGGCATTGGACAATGGTTAGCATCCAGAATCCGGACCAATCAGCAGGTATCTGAATCGTTGACAAATAATCACCAGGCAAAACTTTCAATTGGGCAAGAAATGTCGATGTCGTTGGTTCCATCGATTGTATTCGCTACTATGCTGGTTGGGCTGATAAGATTACTGGTCAGGTACAAGAGGTCTGACGCTTTTAAACAATCAACTTCGCTCATTTGCTGACAATTGGGCAGACCACCGAGGACAAGCTCACCTACAGTCGCCACGAGCCCATTGGTGTCGTTGTAAGCACACTTATCTCAGCTCCCAGATCTTCCTCTTATACCCGTCTAATAGGGTCAAATCATCCCATGGAATTTCCCATGTGCGTACACATCAGCCGCTTGAAGTGTCATGCACTCACTCTTCACTTTGCAGTGCTCATGATGACCTGGAAAATTGGACCTGCTCTTGCATGCGGCAACACGGTCGTTCTCAAACCTTCAGAATTCACACCCTTGACTGCCATCCGAATGTGCCACCTTATCAACGAGGCTGGCTTCCCGCCTGGAGTAGTCAACGTCGTCACTGGTTATGGAAACACTGTCGGTAATGCCATCTCTTCGCATATGAAGATAGAGAAAGTCGCCTTTACCGGTTCAACCCTTGTTGGTCGCAAGATCATGGAGGCTGCTGCGAAGAGCAACCTCAAGAACGTCACCCTCGAGCTTGGCGGAAAGAGTCCAAACATTATTTTTGACGATGCAGACATCGAACAAGCTGTCAACTGGGCTGCATTCGGTGTCTTGTGAGTATAGCCTGCTGTTGCGCGAACTTATACTTATATTTCACCAGCTGGAACCACGGTCAGATATGTACCGCAGGTTCGCGAATCTTCGTGCAAGAAGGCATCTATGACGAATTCTTCAAGCGCTTCATGGAGAAAACTCGGTCGCTCAAGGTCGGCGACCCATTTGCCCCTGACACTTTCCAGGGTCCTCAGGTCTCAGAGATTCAATTCAACGTACGTCGTGAAATGCTTCCGTAACAATCTCTCTGTCTAATATACGTTCATACGTTCCAGCGCATCATGTCTTACATCGAGTCCGGAAAGGCGGCTGGTGCCAAGGTTGAGATTGGTGGTGAGCGTCATGGAAGCGAGGGTTACTTCATCAAGCCCACCATCTTCACCAATGTCGACCCATCGATGAAGATCGTCCAAGAGGAGATTTTTGGTCCTGTTTGTGTTGTCATCAAGTTCAAGGATGAGGAAGATGTGATCAAGCAGGCAAATGACACATCCTACGGTCTTGCTGCGGCTGTTTTCACCCAGAACCTGAACCGTGCTATCGACACCGCGCACAGACTCAAGGCTGGAACTGCATGGATTAACTGTTTTAACTCATTCAACTCCAATGTACCATTCGGCGGTTTCAAGCAGAGCGGTATCGGTCGTGAGTGTGGCGACTATGCCCTAACTAAGTGAGTGTTGCGTCCATGGTATATTAGCACGAACTAATATACTCTCAGTTACACATCAGTGAAGGCTGTCCACGTCAACCTCGGCCATAGGATGTGAACTGGAGGAAATGAGATATAACTGGGTGCAGGTTTGAGCCTAATGGACGTGTAGTATCCTGAAATCTCATTGTATTTCCTATCATGTTACAACAATCGACGCATGTAAATTTCGAATTCTCATTAGTGGAAGAGACCAGGAAAGGTTCAGAGAACAAAACATAGCGCACTAGAGCTTGGGCCTTAATAACAAGAACTTCGGGAACTCCTCTGATTTCATCATTCCCGCTTTGACTAGCTGCTGTAAGTCCTAACATTGTATATTGAAGCGTGAAGAACAAATACTCGATAAACTGACCGCAGCATGGATGAGCGGTTTCTTGAAGCCAGGGATCTGTGTAGTCCATTGAGGTTTCTACATGGGACGGTCGAGAAGCGGACGACAAACTCACGAAACTGTATAGCGCACAAAGCCTCTAGCAACACAAACCTATTGGCATAGGGACCCAAGGTTCGAACTTAAGGCAAGACATCACACGCTAATCGCACCACATATGAAGAACAGAGAATTCACCCATTTTTGGACGAGATATTATTCCAATAATGAGCCAGGGGTAGTGAAGAGTGGGAGACGAGCCTGGCTTTTGGGATGAGCAGACAAATGATCAAAATGAAAATACTGTCCTCGTAGGTGTCATCTGCCACCTGCCACGCTGGCAGAACATGGTTCTGCTGGTAGAACTGTGTCACAATAATTCTACTTAAGACATTGTGACAAACACAATTCAGGCTAAGTTGTATTATAAAAGCAAGTCACCTTCCTCAGCTCCGTTTGTAGAGCACCCTAATAAATCATCCCTCGCACAAACAATGCTTTTCTCCATCAAGTTCCTTACCGTTATTGTTGCGCTGACAACATCTATGATGTCTGTCAGTGCGTGTGCGAAAGATGGCCAGGCTTGCAAAAAGGACAAGGACTGCTGCGGTGAAGTGTCGTTCTGTGTTACCGAGGTAAGTAGGAGTAGTTTGCTTTCACTTGATGATGACTCAGCTTTGAGCCTCGTAATATCAGACGCTTGATAGTATGGTGTGCGAGAAAGCTTATTTATAAGGAAGCAGGTGAATTTGTAAGTAGCAACACACTAGTGGGTTATATTTCCACTTCCCTATTGGTGCTATTGTTGATAGAATCATATGCAGTTCGCTGCTGATTGAGAAATGGAGAGGCAATGCTGCGAAGTGAATGGAGCATTTGCGCACGTGTTGGTTTTGGTGTAAATAGAACTCGGGCTTGTAAAGTTGTAATACATCAGTGACTGGATGAACAAATTGTTTACAGCTCAAGCGCACGTTTGGAACGTCGCGGCAATTGCCGCAGCTTGGGACGAGCTCAAAACCAATGTTGAAGCCTCCGGATGTAAGTCGCCTTACATAGATCGAACGGAAGTCGTTCAAAGGCGTTGAAACGTTGGCTCAAAGAAAATCGTCATAGCCTCGGGGCACGCACCTGTGCATGAGCGCCATCGCTTGAACCTGGCTTATCATGCATGAATTAATACATCTAGCAACCCTTTAAAACATAGCAGAATGAACAGACACCATTATCCACCCACTTGGCGATGCCGGCGACTCTGCATACATCCTGCAACACCAGAACCTATGGTGGCATTGAGTACATGTGCATGAGGACCAGCGTATGAACCTACCCCATCATGGATGGATTAATATACGCGGCTCCACTCATAAAAAGAGAGCAGAATGAACAGACGCTATCGTCTCAACTTCACCATTATCCCACTCTGCACTGTCCTCTTCTTCGTTCCGTTTGTTGTCGCTTCACTCCCAAATCCCAACGATACCTACATCCTTACACTCGATGCCAGCGACCGTCGAATCTGTAACACCACAACCTTGTGGGACATTCTCTTGAACTGTAGCTTAACTTTGTTTGTGTTCACATTGACTGCCACACATCCGAACATCACAGGTGTTGACGACGAGGTGGTTAGCACTACCACTTACCGTCTATGCCTAATGTATATGGCATTATTCTTCGAAGGAAAGGCTGCCACATGAATGTAAGTGAACAGTTCGATCGAAATGTGGTTGCGGCAACGTCTGGACATGTTGCGTGCGTGCATGCCATTGAGTCATGGAAAAGGGCAGTCCTGGAATAGTTTATGAACGTATGTGAGCATCATACTAATCTACTCACGTCGTCAGTATCTCCGTATAGCCACAGCGTCCCCGCACGCTCGACTCTCCGGCTCGTTTGGAGGACAAGAATTGGGAGGTTTCAGTGACTAGCAGTAAGTTTAGTCGATGCGCACGCACTCACCATTTGAGAGCATGGTCTAGCATCGATTAAAACGCCGTCAAAAATTTTCATTCATTCTGCCACCTGGGCCCTGGCACACCGGCAGAACCGCTTCAAAATAGTTCTGCCTACAACACTAGTTCTACCTGAACTATTCTGCCAAACGGCATTCGGGCTAAGTTATTTTCACGAGTATAAGAGCGAGTCATCTTCCTACCGTCCACTTTACCCAAAAGAGATTTTTGGAGCACCTCAACAGTTCATACCACCTCGCACAAACAATGCGTTTCTCCTTCCGCACCGTTATTGTTGCGCTGACAACATCTATAATATCTGTCAGTGCGTGTGCGAAAGAGGGCCAGACTTGCACCAAGGACACTGACTGCTGCCTGGAAACGCAGTTCTGCACTACGTTGGTCAGTAGGAGTAGTTGGCTCTGTATCACTTTCACTTGATGACTCACCCTTTTGGGCCTCTTGATATCAGACGGATGGTAGTAAGTTGTGCTACTAGTATGATACGCCTGCGGCCTTGAGCACCAATGAGAAACTTGGAAGCCGGTAAATTTGCACGTAGCAATACATTGGTGGGTAATATTTCCACTTTCCTATTGGTGCTATTGTTGATAGAAAATATGCAGTTCACTGCTGATTGAGAAATAGATTGATGCAATAGCCCTACTACTCACTTCCATTTTTTCCATGTTTTTAGCGAACGAGTGTATATTGTGATGGGATGATGGGGAATCGTAGCGGCGCTCTTTCAAGGGCAGCTAATAGCGGTCGCCTGACCACCCGGACGTTACGACGAAGTGACATATATATATCAGAGACACTTACAGTACCTGACTCCATTTTTCCCCTTTTCCTGATCCTACTTAAGACGACGACTATCTGTCAATGCACCTCAGTCTCTCTACCCGTGACTGAGGTGTGTATTGTATGTCTTCCTTATTGTTTCATTATGCTCATTATATGTAGGCTCGTGTCTAGGTTTGTAGCTACATGAATAGAGTCTCTCTACCCGTGACTGAGGCTCGTGTCTAGCTCTCACCTTTCACAGGTTATGAGCCCTGACTAAAGGATAGCGGCACTATCTTACATCTCTCTGACTTGGACTGGTATCTCTCGAACGTCCCTCTCCTCCATCACAGTTCCTGACTGGTTCAGACCAATATCGAAACTGTCACCCCTTATTCACTATATATTACCTCCAATATTACCATGATGTCATCTTCGGATTCTCTCTTGAAAACCAAAAAGTACCCGCATGAGAAACTTACCCTCGACGGTTCCAACTACTCCCAATGGGCAACTGGATTCAAGATGTGGGCTGGCGGGCTTGGGCTATGGCCATACATCAGCGGAGATGAAAAAGAGCCCTCGCCCCCCGCTCTGCTCACTGACCTGGACCAAAACATCCTTCAGAAAGAGAAACACGATGAATGGGTGAGGTTGTACAAGCAACGTCGGCTGCTTGCCCTCAGTGCATTGTCCACTGCCATTGATGCACAGGACTTTGTGTACCTTCGCGACATGGAAGACCTGAACATTGGCTGGGATGCGCTGGCTGGGAAGTACCTACCCCAAAAAGCTATCCGGTTCAACCAGTACCTTGACTGGCTCTTCACAATTCTGAAGGCACACGACAGCAGCTTGATTGCCAGGATGCTCCAGAATCTGGTAGTGCTAAAGTCTGACCTTGCTGCCCTCTCCATTAGCCCTCCAGCGGCTGCAGCGGCAACCACGGCTCCCCCTACTCCGAATGAATACAAATTTCCAGATGCCATATTCATCCACATCCTGCTGCGCACACTCCCCGACTACTATGACCCCTTCTGTCAGACCCTAATTAACAGCAACACAGCCCTCGATTTCAACGACATTGTCAACCGTCTGAAAACCCAAGAGCTCCATTGCACTGTGAATGGTGGTAACATTGAGCATGCTGCAATGTTCTCTGGACATCAAGGCGCTGCAAACGGTCCTTCCAAGGCTGACCGCATTCCCCCCAAGGGTTTCGATGAGTTGAAGGGTGATGGATGGGTGTTGGGATGGCACCCAAAATGTGGACACTGTGCCAAGGCTGGTCACATATGGCTACAATGCCGTGCACGTCTCTCGAAGGACGAGAAGAACCCGGAGTCAGCCACACCTCTTTCTTCCCCTGCCACTATCGCCACTAACATGGAAGTCTCTATGGCAGACCAACCTGATGCAAACACTGTATCACACCCCCCATCCATCCTCTCCTTAAAAGAGCACTCTGCCAATATCTCATCATCTCTTACTGTGCCTACTGGTTCTCTACATGTAGACTCTGCTTCAACAGCCCATATGGAGCCTGATATTTCACGTTTTGCCCACTATACAAAGCTCCATGAACCAATCTGTGTGAGACTCACTGACAACCATGTAGTCTTGGCTCCTGGCTGGGGAACCGTGACGCTTGCTCTGCAGTATGAGCAGTCTCTGACAAACCGAGACTTTGACTTCCTCCACATCCCTGACCTACGTTGCACCCTTATTTCGGTGTCGTGTCTTGCATCTGAGTGCATTTCCTTCATATCCTCCTCCACAGGAGGTATGCTCTGCGCCAATGATGGCCAAGGGCCACCGCTCGCCCAAGTTCACCCGCGCAATGGGTTGTACCTGCTTGATGCCACATACATCACCAGGAATGCTACTGCGTCGGCAATGCTTGTCAAGTCGCCATCTGCTACCATGTCCTTGCATATGTGGCACTGGAGATTAGGTCATGCAGGTTTCTCCACAGTGCTAAAGGCCAGTAAGCATGTTGACGGGATCTCCATTGACCCTGTGTCACTCCTCAATGTCAATGATGGTGCTGATTCAATCCACTGTGTGTCCTGCGTGATGGGCAAGCACAAACACTTGCCCTTTCCTACTGCTGCACAACGTGCCTCTGCCCCTGCTGAGCTTATACATTCAGATGTTTGGGGGCTGGTCAATCTTACTTCCTCCACTGGTGATTCCTACTTCGTCGTGTTCACTGACGACTACACGTGCTACTTGCTGGTCTACCTTATGCGAGCCAAGTCCAAAGTCTTTGAATACTTCAAGATGTTCACACCCTGGATGGAAATGCAATCGGGGGGTTGCATCAAACGTCTGCATAGTGACAACGGTGGGGAGTATGTGTCAAAGGAGTTCCTCCAGTACCTCCTGGAACGTGGGATTGAGCATGAGGTCACCATGCCCTATACACCCCAACAGAATGGTGTTGCTGAGCACGGTCATCAGACTGTTGTTACTCGCGCTCTCAGCTGCCACCATCAGAGTGGTTTTCCATGGTCATTCTGGGGGTGAGTGATCCTGAACTCTGCCCACATCAAGAACATCCTTCCCTCATCGGCCCTTGATGGCCATACTCTGTTTGAAGCCTTTTATCACTGAAAACCAGATGTCAGTTACCTGTGCCCCTTTGGGTGCCTTGCCTACTCCCATGTCCCTGACAACAACCGTCGGAAATATGAGTTCGTCTTTTGCTG
>MU178039.1:64861-86032 GCA_016695465.1 Suillus americanus | reverse complement strand
ACCTTTTGCAATAGACATGAACGTGGCGATTCAGCGTAACTTTCGTGGGCCTATTATAAGGCTTCTATCACATATGGGATGGGGATTGGACGGGCCATATTCAGATGAGCGCCGAGGGCTGGGCCTCGAGGTCCCGAGTTGGGGGACATGGTCGGAGGGTCATGTGTTGTACGATTAATACATACAGTTTGAAGCCGTCATAGTTCATTCTGCCAAGGGCCACTCTGACTTCTTTGGAGTAGGCCCAGAAACATCTAGGACTGGGTTCACCTATAACAAGGTCGACAGGAATTTGAAATTGCCGGAATACTTTAGGCAGTGGCGTGCCAGCGGGTCTGGGAAATTTTGATCCAGATCTTGGGGTAACATCACGACGTGATTGTAAGTTTGCGTGTTCCATGCCTGAACTAATGACGTATGCAATAATTCCGCTTAGGTTATATCGACGGCAATTACACTGTGCAGCACGCACCGTGAGGTTTGGACGTCCGTGTCAGTCCTTGACATAGTCCTTGTCCGACTTCCTTCTGACACTTTGTACTGTTAGTACTTATCACCGCACCGTCTGCCTGTTTGGAAATATAGCAGCGCGCTCAGCCGCGTAACAACGATACTGGCAAAGATCGAGGTACTTCTGACCCGGAGATCATGGGGCTGTAGCGCCACGTGACGAGCACGGAGAAAGTGATGAGGCTCGTATTTCATCCGGCAAGAAAGACATCTTTGCAGGCTATTGTATTCCTTCAGATGGTTCGCTTCTCGTTGATACAACTGCTGACGTGCATGAGGAAACCTGAGGAAACAGGCAGAGGCAAGCGGAGACGGACTTGAAACAAGCAGTATGGTGCCTACGATACACAAGAACGAGTACCTGGTCATGCTAGGACGTGCACTGAACACCAGCCACCGCGTCATTCTCGTCCCCTTCACTATGAAATTTGAAAATGTTGAGCCAGGATCCAATAATAGCTCATTAGTCAGCAGTACATAATTTGCGCAATGTGGCGTACATAGTCAGCCAATGAAAATCGTTCCGATCGTTCATCAATTCATCAAGATTCACCAGCCTTTAGAAGCTTCAAGCTCAAGTTCGGTGAGCCAGACGCTAATAGCCACATCGTCACTTACCATCGCTCCAGTGGTTCCAATCGAATGCCTAGTAGTCAAGAGTATATGTGCACGGTACATTCGACTCGTAAGGTGCTGGAAAACTAGATGCAAATATTAAAACTACTGACATAATGTAGAAGAAACATCATTGAAGGCAGCGTTATCAGTTGGTACAGGGTCCAGCCCAATGGTATGTAGTGCGTAGTGTCATGAAGAAAAATCGATTGGCAGCATAGACAAACGGCATAAAGGCATACCCAAACTCGCATAGATCAACATACCGAAACCTCAAGATCCCCAAAGCATATAATTGCTCCACGTGAGCGCGCTGTATATGCATATATCCATCATGAGCACATGATAGAGGCTCGATAGCCCAGAGTAAGGGCTAAAAACCACCCATGAACCCAACCATCTCCACTTCACCGAAGCCCTCCCGTTTGGCGCGTCTTGCGGCCTTGAACTCCGTACCGCCGATTTTAGAGCCTGCCGCTGTCTTTGCCCTCACGCCCAATAGGCCCGCTTCATCCGAGATGCGGGCATGCTTGGGCTTGAGCAACGGTGGTAGCCCAGTCATAGGCAATGGCGGCGGGCGATGTGCGGATTTATGCGGAATGTGAGAACGATGAGGATGAGGTGAGTGGGGCTGATTAGCTCGTGTGGTTGTTTTCAGGACGACAGTGTGATGATCTATCGAGAATGTGACAGTGTCGTCGTGTGAAGGGTGCACAGGCCGCGAGCGGCTATGATTATGCGAGCGTTCGGGCATCGCGGTGTGTGGGACGGCTGTCCTCGGGTTGGCAGGGGCGGATGGGAAAACGGCTTCCACTGGAACCTCTTCACCTAGCCTCTTCCGTAGCCTTTCCATTTTGCTGCGTTTGTGCGCAGCCTCCCTGGATGGAGTGAGGAGTTGTTCTTGGATAGAAGATTTGCTAGAGCAAGATGATACGATGCTAGGGCGCCGTGCAGGTGCAGTACGTAGGGGCATGGGTGGGGAGTTAGAGTCCATGGCAATGCCGCCAGAGAGCTTCATAAGCGGGGGAAGGTGAGTCGGTTTACGACTCCTCCATGTGTCTTCTTTGGAGGGTCCAACTGGAGTGGGTGGTCTTGGAGGCGTTACCATGACGAACTCTGTACCTCAGATCAGCATTATCCAGGTGAGTGAAAGAAACGATAAACTCACGATCTTCAATATCGTCGACAAACCGCGGGATATCGCCAAGCATGCGTCCTATCTTCTTGGTCGAGCGCACTAGTGCAGAGCGCTCCTTTGACGAAAGGGTGTTGTTGGTTGGGGGTGCGATGGTGCGAGGTTCAGGGGGAGGGTATGTATATGATGCCATAATGGATGCTAACTGATGATGGTTTGGGTATTAAAGTACGATGTGCTACAGATAGGGCGAGGTTCGTAGGTGCCAGACGCTACAGAAAGATAGGATAGGTACAAAGTGCAGGTAAGTCTGACAAAGGGACTCCAGGACCCAACAGATGAGGGAGGAGTCGCTGTGGGCTCAAGTTATTCATACGGCTCTTAAACAAAAAGGGTTATCGATGTGGGCGAGGGATCCCCGTCCTTGAATGCCGTACACGCTCTCCCATTTCTTGGGTCGACATGGCGAATCCGGGAGTGCGTTTATTGTATTTCTGGTATAGCACCGAAGCTCGTCTGATCAAGTCAGGGAATGCAAGACAATAAAGAGCTAACCAATATTGGATGAAAGGAGGACCTAATTTTGGACATGGGCGCTTTAAGGGCACGCCGCAGCCTGTGTTCAATGGGCAGCCGCTTCTGTCAAGCTTCTCCCTCTTATCCTGATAGAGATCTGCACTTGTGCTGCATTCATAAATGTCCCTTGTAATTGTCGGCTCGCGGTTACGGTGATGATAGGTACTCGGAAGCAAGTTTTAACGACGTCACGCTACACGAGCTTGAGAACCAAACATCCGACCCTGAGATCCGACGTGCAGACAGGCTCCTTCATTTTATCGCGCACGCTAGCAGACATTATGGACCCGGACGATCAAGTAATTTCATCGCCCAGTGATAGAGCTCGAGTGGTTATGATCCTTGTCCTGTGCGAGAGTATAATAGGCTAATTGTAAGTTGCCAACTAATTATGGCCGCAGCTGTGAATTCGTGCTAAAAAAATTGGTCGAAAAAAGGTCAGCTGATTGATTGTCGCATTCATAGCGACGATTGTCACGTTGTCTTTTTGCTAATCGCCCAGTAAATAGTAGGCTACCAGCTAGGACTAACTGCTCCCCCCGAAGAACACAGTTCCTGATCTAACGTACATGATGTCGATCCGGTGGACATGCCTATCATCTCTCTCAACTAAAGCACGATCATCCCACTGTGCTTCTATCGCGAATAAAGGCACCCTGCTGCTATATGGTGGCGAGTTCCAGCCACGCAAGCCTGTGGATGGAGATGTTCACGTATTTGATCTGAACAACGCCATCCAGAAATCTGTAGCAGATAATGCTAGGTTATGGCGCACCTTGTCCGCATCGTCGAAGCCGGAACCCCGGGTGGGCGCGACAACGGTGTTCGATGGCGGAAATTTGTACATGTGGGGCGGAAGGGGTGGCATTGATATGGCGCCTCTAGACCCCAAGCAGTCAGGCATATGGAAGGGGCAGATATTACAAAATGAGGTGATATGGGAGAAGCTGGAAGGTATGGGCGACGAGCCCGTCGCGAGAAGCTTTCACGCTTCTGTCATGGCTAATGTGAGCGTCCGCAAATACGTCTTACATCCTGAGCGTTCCACCAATTTACAATTCATTATCTTCCTGAAGGTCGTTCTCATACTGATCGGGATTTGTATATAGGGGAAATTGTACATCCATGCGGGTTGTCCTACCTCTGGTCGTCTCTCTACTCTTCATTCTTATGATCTGCAATCCTCTCGGTGGTCTCTCTGCGCAGATGCTCCCGATCCTGCGCGTGGTGGAACCGCTATCGCTTCTGTGAAATTTCCAACCTCTTCCTCCAATGAGGAAGTGATCATCCGATTCGGCGGTATGTTCTTCTTCTATGTCTGATGTGCGCCCTACCTACGACATTCGTGATCCCCGCTTCGTAACCTTATCAAATAAACAAAGTCTGATAGTATTCACGCTCTTTTTGTTTTGCCCTTTCATATGCGCCCGACTTTTGTTTATTCTGTCCTTTCTTATCGTAGTTAACAACTTGGTATTCATCATTATTTCAGCCTTTTCTATCTTTCTAAATTAACTAATATCTCACATTTTTTCAGGATTCGCTGGGTACCAGCTCCCCACCTCAACACCACCACCCTTAGATATTTACACACCGAGTACCAACTCCTGGACAACCGTCGTACCGTCTGGCGACCCGCAACAGGGATATCCCGGAGCGCGCTCCGTCCACGGTCTCGTCCCTCTTTCCACGTCTGATGGTACTGGAGTCGCATTGCTATACCATGGCGAGTCTGAGGCGTCCGACTTAGGCCATGCTGGTGCCGGGGAATTCTGGGATGATGCTTGGGCGCTGGTGTGGCACGAGGGTGGGCTAAGGTGGAAGAAGTTAGTTCTGGAAGGTAAGTTAACCTTGGTTCGCGATTCATCGTGCCTGCGCCACAACCATGCAACATCCATCGGCTGATCTCATTTCACAGGGGATTCAACTCCGGAGGGTCGTGGCTGGATCCCTTCAACGTCTTATATCGCCCCTGGAGGTAATACTCGAGTAGTTCTCTCGGGTGGTCTCCTTAGTTCGAACGAACGTAGTGGGGAATTGTGGGTTGGCGATGTCCAACTCTAAGTTCTGCTTTCAATCCGAAAGGTACGTGCGCTCTGGATCGTTCGAAATATACTTATGGTTGCGATAAGCATGGGAGTTATGACTACACACAATTTCGTATTTCTCCAACCAAGCCTTCATTTCAGAAAATTCAAATTCAAACTTTTCCTCTAGCAAATTAGGTTAACGTAGTCGTGCTGCAAGTATCTGGCTTTTGTAAACAATATCCCGTTTCATACGACCTAACGATGACCTCTGAACCTGAAAATTTGGATCGATTGTGACAGTATCATGAGGGGGTTTCTTGGCCTTATTGAATTATAGGTACTGATCAAGCTTCAAGTGAATGAGGGTGAGGGTTGAACATGGCACATCACAAACTGAAGGGCAAGATGGCAGAGCAACCCTTAATGGAGATTAGGCAGACCCAAAGCCGATCAGAACCCCAGTGGCGACGAGGGTCTGGTGTCTTTGAAAGCTTCTTAGCAAGTTTGGAGTGCTTCAAGCCGAGTACTATAGATCGTTGGACAACAACATCTTTGTCGTCATAGCTACTGATGAGCAGAAAATTCAGCAAGGTTTTGATTGTGAATAAGTAAAATTAACATAACAAAAGGACAAATGGAAAAAAAGGTACATACATAGTTAATAGTTCATTTGCATCCAGAGCAATACAGTCCCAAGTTTAAACATAGACAAGCCATCATCGAGTTTCAAGGTCACTAACATACTTCCCCTGCCCATATCCCCCACTCTGCTGGGCCTGCGTACCCCGCGGCTCGTCTCCTCCTGTGTATGCCGATATGTAGTCGAACTCATCTTCATCGGGTTGGACTGGGTCTGGGTTGACTACAGACAGTCTTCGCATTGCCCCGGACTTCCGTGACATCGAAGGTGCAGGCGACGCAGAAGGGCGGAGGAGGGATAGAGGTGAGGTATCTGCCGGCCCACTGTACCCTGTCGGACTCAACGATGACCCAGACTCACTTCCAGTGCGACCAGGCCTGCGGAACGCAGCAGCTGAGATCATTCGCGGTGCACCACCGGGAGCACCCGAGGTCAGTGAAGACGTGGACTTTGCCATGAGGGGAGACGAAAACGGCGGCGGCGGACGTGGGTAGGAAGCAGGTGATTGCACAGAGGACAAAGAAGATGGCGGGAGTCGAGGTGATGTGGGACGAGACGAACTACTCCTCGAAGCAACTATATTCGGTAGAGGACGTGATTCGCCTGGGTCAACGCCAATGTGGGGATGAGGCGAAATGGAACGGTGAGCGAACGGTGCATTAGGTGGTGCAAGGGGTGAAGG
This sequence comes from Suillus americanus, assembly GCA_016695465.1. Taxonomy (NCBI): domain Eukaryota; kingdom Fungi; phylum Basidiomycota; class Agaricomycetes; order Boletales; family Suillaceae; genus Suillus; species Suillus americanus. Next base: position 79,844 of record MU178039.1, on the reverse strand, counting down.
CGGCTGAGAGGTCTGATTAGGCACTTGTTGAGGCGCATGAATTTGTAGTTGTTGGTGTGGTTGAGGGGGGTAAGCTTGCCCCGACATGTAAGAACCTTGTGGTGGGGCTCGGGATTGAGTTGGATGAGTGGAGTACGTCACTGGTGCAGGTGTGCTGAATGCTAGCGCATCCAATTCACGAGAGACCTCGCGTGCAGCTGCTGCGTTGCGTGCGTGCTCGTCGTCGCCGTCTTCTGAGTGACCTGTCGCTTGAGTCTGCAGGGGGGAAGTAGACTGTTGTGAAAGCGGAGACACGATCCTGGTATGCTCTGGTGGAGTTGGTGCCTCAGTATCTACGGGGGGCGGAGGCACACGCGGTATACGTCTTTGACTTTCCGTCGTCTCGGGCGAAGGTCTGCTACGTTCTACCTCTGTTTCATCTTCCTCTGTCCCGAGCCTCACTGCTCGGTCCATCTTTTGCAATACATTTTCATTCGATTGGTAATCTTCGAGCTCCTCGTCACGGTCATACGGCATCCCACCCACCGATTCCTGTGATGTTCGTCTGTCGCTCAGCCCAGTAATGCTCGTCGTCCGTTCATTTCCACTCATGACGCTCATCGCGTTGTCGTTGCTTTCGCTCACGGTACGCTGTTCCTCAATTTCAGCGCCCAAACCGCCGTCCCAAGCCTGGATTGCAGCAGGAGCCGCTCCAGGTGGCAAATTTGGACTCTTGCTTCTGCGTGTGTCTCCAATACCAGTGTATGGAGCACCTGATCCGGGCACGAACGGCTCATACTTTGGCGCAGGATCATCAACTGAGGGATGATTTAGGCTGAATGATTTGGAATCGCTGCGAGCCAGGGCGTCGGCGATAGAGCTGGTCAAAGAGCCCGAGGTATCATGCGCGGGAGGGGCCGAGGAACTACAAGCTATTGTATCTGCTTGCCGCAAGTAGGAGAGGGGAGGGATTGAGGGAGTCAGTCCGTCATGTGACAGGACGCCTGAGCTTGGCCCCCTGGTAGGAAAAGAGGAAAAATGACTGGCGTGTGTTGACGTCGGTGTGGAGACGCCAAGTTCGTCCGCGGACGCTGTGCGCTGGCTTGGATGTGGAGGAGACTGTAAATGTCAAAAATGATAAGATATCTTGACGCAGGTTTAGCTCGTTAAAGTCCCACCAGAGGTTCACTCCCAAAGCCACCCAGGTGGAGCCCGCTTCCTACCCGCGGAGCAGGTAAATAGGGAGAACTCGACAACAATGTCCGTTGTGATTGCATCTGTGGCGAGGTCTGAGGTGAGGATGTATGCTCATACTCTCCTTGGCTGACGCGGCCAGACGCGACAGCCGTAAAGGCCACTTGCGCAATACTACGCTGTGCCTCAGATGCAAGGGCGCTGACACGTGGATGAGCGCTATAATACGCTCGAGGAAGTCCTGGTTGCGTCACGTCTTCGGGAATCTCCTACAAATGAAGAATGAAGGTCATAATGAGACCTGCGAGCATACACCAGAACATACTGCAACGATAGCTTTGCCTATGTCGCCAACGATCTGAGTAAAAAAAATAAGGCGGAGAGTGAGCGAAAAAACAAAACGACTTACCACACCCTTCTCACAACACTCTGCAAGACCTCCGAACTTGGCCTGCATCCAGCTCTTCGCACATTTTCTCCTAAAATCGCTTAACTCAGCTTCCTCGCGAACAATCTCGCCATCTATTGCGCGCATCTCTTCACGCAGTCGATTCAGAGCGTCAGTCTGCGCTGTGAGATTTTTGTGTTCGGGGCTCATCTTGTTGAGCTTCTTTTCGGCACTGTCTGCAGAGGCTCCAACACGCCGTCGTCGGCGCCTTAAGTCATCGAGTGCTTCCTCGCGCGTTCGTACAGACTTCATAGTATCGCGGATTCCATGATGTGTGCTGGCGTACGCACTCAGCGCCGCAGCAAAGTTAACAAGCAAGGTAGTAGATGCACCGAGGATATCCTACAGTTTCTTTGTCAGAAAGCGGATAATAAAACATGTCGGGTGCACATAGAGCCGTTGGTCTTGGATGAAATGCTCCGTCCCGTCGCGCAGGTATATACTGTACTGAAGACTCAGCTCCACATGGTAAGATGAGGAGCTTGTCTACGCGTTATTAAGCTTCACAGAATATGCAAGGTATTCCATGGAGCTTTGCGTGAACGTTACGGAATGAAGTGCAGCTGCACCACGTACACCCAGACAAAAGCATCACTCACTGCGAGGTCATCACCCTCACCAACCCCCCACGTTCTGAGGGACTCCGCAGCCTTGGTTATATCAACGCCCAGTCTCTGAATTCTGCATAATAACGGGGTAAGAACGTTAACAGCGCATATGCGGTTTCTATTAGAAGCACACTCACGAGACCAGAACAACCTTCTCCGCGTTAATGAGATCCTGAAACTGTCTCAGGTCGCTATTACCCGCAAGTGCCGGGATCGTTGAATTATGCGCAAGTTTTGCTGCTGCCGTCTTGAACATGGTTCGTCGTGGCAATTATGTCAGGTAGTTGTTGTGGGTAAACCCTGGCGACCTCGCGGAAGAGAGGGGGGTAATTGTGCGTGAAGCGGTGCATAGGAATGCCACGCCGATTCGCATAGCCACAGCTTGTTTTATACCTAAGGCTGTACAGCCTGAGTAAATATAACCGCAGCTTGACCGCAGCAAAGACTTCACGAGACAGATCTCACCAAGCCTTCGGCAACTGACTTTTTGAAAGAAATCCATTGATATTCGACAGACAGCCACATGAATGTTGTACAACATGAATAAGTTATGTATATGAAGGGGTATCTCGGCATGTCGAGCATCTAAGTCCTTTGGTCATGATTTCACGTCCATGGATTTTGTTCGTCCTCTTCTGGACTCTTGGTTCCATAGATCCAAGCCCGAGCATGTGGAGGCGGCGTCTCAAGGCGTACTACTTCTTCTGGCACGTGCCCGTCTGGAACATTAGGTTCCTCCTTCCGTATATCATGCTCCTTGTCGACTTCACCAGGGACGACACGACGGTCATTAGACCACCTGTCACTTTCTTCTTCTAACCCAACTGAGGATTCAACACGGATGTCCCCTTTCTGATCCCAGACACGTTTTAAGCCTCTGGCGTGCAGAGAAGTATGAGCAGCATGCGAACTTGAGGGCGCTGGGAGCGTATCGGTAGACACAACAAGGTCTACAGCGTCTGGCTCCGCGAGTGGAGGATGAGGGGATGGGTGGGAATGTAATCCAGAAGGAAGTAAGCGGGGTGATGGGGTACCAAGGTTCGATCGCGAGTGTGAAGGCGAAGAATGAAGGTATGGGGACGATGCGCGAACGTTAACATTGCTTCCAGAGAGCAGTCTCGGGCGTGATGCATGAGATGTCTGTGAGTTATGTCGGGATGAAGACACTGAGGAGCGCGGATGGTTCCCTGAACCCGATCCACTCGCAGATGAGCTCAGCGACCCAGAGGTCGATGGAAATGGAGCTCCATTACTTCTGGCATCCGACCACCTCAACTTCCTGGATGCATTTACTTCTGCCCTCTGATTGCCCTCCTCAAGGGCAACCACACGTTCTTCCGAAGCGAACAATTCGTCCTTACCGTCATCGTACTTGCGTATTTGACCAGCCCTAGTGTCCGTTGCACCATAGCCTCTGCTACCGCTTGCACCAATGTGGACATTGACGTGCACCCCTTCTCTAACAATCCTCTCTTCCGCAGCCCACATCGCATAACGCGCTTCTTCGGAGCTGACATCTACAACAGGGTACGCGTAGTCGCCGAAGACATAATTCTTCGCGTGCTCATAGAGTGAATCATCCGCGGTGGCCAGGTCATCATTGAAGTGCAGTGCGTATTCATCGTCGTCTTCCACGTACACGTCATCACCGGGCATTCGTATGGTCTGCCGTTGTTCCTGATATTGCATGTCGGGCGCAGAGTGAACAACGTTCTCTGCATGTTCCGCGAGTAGTGGAGCGGCGGCGTCTCCATCGTTGCCGGTGACTTGACTAAACCAGCCCCTGCGGTCACCTTCGGCATTTCCATCACCTAGACCCGTCACCTCAGGAAGCCAATACTTTCGCTTTCCACCTGCGGAATAGCGCAAGCCAGCACGTATCCTTCGCTCCCTTGCTGCCCCAACGTGCATTCCGCCCTCGCTTGGCTCGAACGCACGATAATTGATGCCTTCTCCGCGCAAAGTTGCTTTGGTGTCCTCAGCAAGGTCCTTCAGGCCAAATGCATCCCGAACGGCATACCCTATGCGCATCCGTGCCACGTGGACTTTGGCAGAAGGTGATGATTTGACAAAGTCTCTATAGGAAAACGCATACATATGCGCGATGGCGAAGAATGGCATCTCGACGCAAATTAAAGTGTCGGTGAGTCCGAGAGAGATGTGTTCGCTGTCCGTGTATGGTCCAAGTTTGGATATGACGTTGGCCGCGACAAGAGTTGATACAGCAATGGATTGCCAGAATGAAAAGAAAAGAATTCCTTTGACACAAAGGAATTTTGGTACAGGGCTGAGAAACCGGAACAATGAATTTTGTATAGCTTTGGAAACGTCTGTTGACCCACCGAAATGGCTTCAAATCATCGCTTACACACATCCAGAAGACTGCAAGGCAATATAATGCAAGGCAAATGGACACGTTGTACACGATTGAAACATACAGGTACCCGGACCGGGCTCGGAAATCACCCTCATGATATGTCCCAGTTGCTTTCATGATGAGGCTGGCAACTGCTAACACAGGTTTGACTTGCACATATTCTGTCAGGGGAAACGTGTCAGCATGACCATTTGAAAAGACGACGACTACTGACGCAGAATGCCTCGTTTAATGAAGAGAAACGTGTATGGATCGCTAACATCCACTTCGTGTCTCCAAAGACTGACAGGAAATATGGCTGGGATAGGTGGTCGTCCGTGGAGTTGAATGAGAAGCGAACGCTCGCCGCCCAAATAATCAAGTAGAAGAACGAAGAAGCAATAAATGACGAAAGCCTAAATCGGTATTCAAAGTTTACAAGAAAGATACTCGTGCATGAACAGTACATACCTCGTATACATCTCGTATCACATCAATGAAGAACGCTGCGTCCAGCGAGAAAAGGGAAATCAGGGATGACAAGGCGTAGATTGGGACCATGAGCATAATTCGGATGACCATCCTGAAAACATCGTGGCTCAGCAAATAGTCGTTATAAATAAAGCCCTCATAAGTGAAATTACCTTTGCAGGAGGGGCTTCCTATAGTTTCTTAGCTGCAGCCATATCGACAATCCACTGACAGTCACCGCTACTAAGGTCGACACTCCGGCAAGAAGAAGAACAGGAAGTGGCAGGCCAGAGCCCGCACCACGTCCATGGTTCAAGTCCGGGAGAATTCCCATATTACCTGCAGCATGCAGCAAGTTATTGTTGAATGTTGAACGTTGAATGATGACGATCGCGACAAATTGGCTGCCGCGGCGCAGTACTATGAGGCGGCAGCACTGACATTCATTATGTAATAATTTAAAAATATTAAGTAATTCATTTGCAATAATTACAATTTTAACGTTGGTGCAGGCTTCACTTAAGTAAGTTAAGCTTCAAGCTTCAACTTGCTTGTTGGGCCCATGCCCGCCACCTTCTTGCAGGCCGCGGGTATAATATTCGCACTCTTACGTTGCGTGCTACTTTTCTCGGTGCATGCCACCTTCCCGTAGGCCACACAGGATTCTAGTATGATTTTCCCCCTTCTGTTAGCCCAGATCAAATTCGCGCGCTCGAACAACAGCAGGCGCATGAGCTACTTTGTATTCCTTACGACCCAACTGGCTCAGCCATTCACACTTCAGCTAGCAGTCACGACAAGGATCTTGCTAGTCACTTGAAGGTCTCTTGTTAGTTGGAGATCGTCGATCTCGAGCGATGGCTACTCGGCACTGCGGCGCCTTCACGCATGACTCACGGGGGATGCAGTGATGAAGATCTAAACTGACATCGAGCTACAAGACCACCACCTCGTCTGCTGCTCTGGATTCTGCGCATTGCTCGCAGACAATTCATTCTCCGCACAGTGCTAGCATGCGCCATCTACTACTCATCTCCGTCGGATCCAGCGAACTCCTCCTCGGTGTTGCTTTGAACCCCACTGGTAGCGACTCCCGCCAATGCGTTTGTTGCCAGCTGTCGTAATTCGTGGTTATTAGCTTGTGTGCGCTAATATAAAAAGAGACTCACCAATGCTTGAGCTTGCGCTTCAAATACCTGACGAGGAGAGTATCAGGTCGACTAAGCAATGAAAAAAATCACATACGACCTTGTCTGCAGCGGGGAGCTGCTTCCGGTATGCCTTGAATGTGGGCGCTCGGAGTGCTTGTTGCCTCGCAGGGAGGCGGGGGGCAGACAGCGCCTAATAGGTGCGCTGGGTTCATTTTCGCTTTCGTCATTTTTTGCTCGTGTCTTGTTCTGCATCAATGTATATCCCTGCTCAATGTGGCTTAATTGCGAATGTAAAAACTACCTGGAATGAGATCGAAATTCGAATGCGTATCGATCTGTAAATATCACTATGTAGTTCGATCTCTATCAATAAAATCGATAAAGGTTTCATTTTTCACGACACATTGATTCATAAATATTGAACTACCAATTTCTATCGATACACATTGAGCTCTATTTTGCTTGTTTTCACTGGGCTTCAAGCTTCAAGTTTCAAGTGCTGTAGAAAAACCGCCAATAGCCAGGGAGTAAGTGCGCAAGGGTAAACCAGAGCTAAAGTAATGGATTAGCAAGGACAAACTTTAACTCTCTGAGATCACTGACACTGTACAATTTGCAGGATTTTTTATCAGCGCTCGCGGTCCTATACACCATGAATCTCCCCCCTACAACTGTTCCATATGCTATAAAAGCAACAGAACAGACAAGATCCACGTTCCAGAGTCTGCTGAGGAAGAACGACCAAAGGGGGACGCCTAGCATCATTGACATACGTGCAAAGGTAGGGAACAGAGTGACGAGAGTGCGTCTTCCTATAAAGCGATCCCCCTCCTCGTCTTTGAAATCTTGTGCATGAAGCGTCGTTGCGAACACCGCACAGCTCAAAGCAACTGCGCGCGCACTGATACTATCGAGGCACGAGCTGGACCCTGGTTATCAAAATATGGATCTCAGTCAACGGCAAAGCTTGTTGTAGGTGGAATAGCCCACGTACCTGCAACAATCGTTGCACCTGCTTCGAGGCACGTATATCCAACGGCTGTCAATAGATTCTTTGAAATCCCAGCTTTGTGGCCTCCAAACTCATTATACCAGATACTGAGAGCTTCAAAACAAGCGCTAGAGGCGAGAGTCTGTCTGCCATACATCGCGGAAAACATCAGACAGACAGGAACTAGCAGCCAGCGCACGTCCGCCGCATTCTGCGCGGTTATACGACCAGCAGGGAGAGGGCGATCAGGCTTGTTTCGTTTGTCCTCCTCTGGATCCTGAATCTGATTAGATATGTCAAATTTCAGGAGGTGGATCCATATCCATATTATGATGTCCAGAATGCGGGTTGCGTGGGGATGGGGAGCATTCGCCAAGGCAAACAAAGTCTAATGCACAAGGTTGTGTCAAAAAAACATTCGACCGATTTTTGGGACACTCACGACAGGTAACAGAGTGGTCAAGACGTCAGACTTCGTAAACAACAACAGTGTCATGATATGCCCGCTGATACGGCGACCACTATCCAAAGCTTGGGACAACATGGTCTGACTGTTTGCTCATTTTGAGCAAGTTAAATAGCCTGAGATCGACCTTTCCATATCAAAATAGCTATTCAGACGTGCATCTTTGAAACCAGTAACTTATGAAACGAATACGAAGATGAGGTGGGCCGGTGGGCTTGGTGCCTCAAGTGGATGCCGTCACGAGTACAATCTCCAGGCAGATAGTTCAGAAGGTATACACTATGTTTTCAAGCTAATAGAAGCTAAATGAAGCTTTCTATCGTCCTGAAAGGGCTGATCGTTTGGGGGAGATCAGATCAGAAAGGGGACAAAACATACCATGTCAATTTCGGCCGAGCACAGCCAGAATCCCGTTGAAATATGCAGCGGTGACAGTGATTGACCGTCGGGTTCGGAGACTCTAATTATGACAAACGAACATTAATAAGATACTGCGATGCGATTTACCTATTCCCAGTGCAAGCGTATCCTTCACCAAAGGAGATTTGCTAAGCTGCACCAACTTGACTGAAAGCGTAAACAAAGGAATGTTTCAAAGTGGGAAACTGTTTCTCCCTTGCATTACGTTACCATCGGTTAAAAGGATCTCCACGGGAACTACCCTGCATACAAGCTCAAGCTATTACTGAAAGGTGGGTGACGATCGAGCGCATGCATGCAACGTGGTGAGAGTCGTATGGCCCTTTTTGATGCAATCGGGCGTGAAGACGTGCCGGTGATAGAACGGAATGCCGGGGAGGGTGTCCAAGATGTTTCACTTCAGTACTAGTCCCCTATTGTTCACGATGTTTTCTTAGAATGAGTGAATAAAAAACCAAGCATCGCCATTACAATGCGGGACAGTTGCAGAAGGCGACATCCTTTCCGAGTAATGTCGCATAGAGCAGCGAATAAAAACGGTATGGTTAGAATTTTAATGTCATCATGAAACCCACACACCCACCCACATATCATTCTAAGGGAGCGAAATTGAACTTCAGATGACAGTCCAAGTTACGTTGAACTCTTCACAGGTGTGGTGCCACTCGAGGAACGTAGAGGACAGCCATGCAATCCCACTCGTACAAGCAAGCACTTACCGGACTTCGTTGTCCGTACGTGTCATAATCAAGATCTTGCCAGGCGCTATGTGGCTCAGTCACAGAAGACAGCGTTACTGCTTGGTTCGAACGCTGACAAACAGACTGGATGTATCTATTATCTGGATATAAAATGAAGCCTTATCAGGAAGCGGTGCACGACCTAAGACTATGCGACGTACCTTAACCTAGTCTCCTAGAAGCCGCATCTCGTTCTGAGAACGAAACCAAGCTGCAAGACAACATGAATGTTGTGCAAATAAGACTTAGCGTGATTGTTGCGATTAAAATAATTGGGATGGTGCGACCCAAGTTCAGGAGGCAGTCAGCCGAAAGAAGAATTTGAACACCCATCTGTCAACCATGGGTATTCTCTGCACCCACTATGACTCCTGCACCTGTCTGCGCAAGCGGCCGAGTACGTGTATTGTCTTCTTATCCGTTAGCTCATGTACACACAGTTTGTACCTTTAAGTCATCTCATCCGAAGGGCGGCGCGTCTAAAACGGCCAGCGGGAACGGCAGATTGGTGGTGGTACGCCTCACACCAAGGTATTCGCTCGCCCAGAGATGTGACGGGGACACTGGGGGTCCCCTAGGATAGATAGTATTGTTCTCCTTAGAGAATAACTCTCCATAGGACATGAAATTCGAGTCAAAAAATCCAGGAGGCGATTACAATTCACGTCGTGGGGACGACCGACGTCATTTAAATTCGGACTCTAGTTTTTGTGAAAGTCAGTACTTACAATGGAAAATCTAGGGCAGAGACTATGATAGAACTCTGGGGACTGTATCCAGTCCAGTCAAACGCCCGGCTCGGAGTTTTAACACGCCCGTTAGAGACTCGGTAGGCGGGCTTCCGAGTCAGACAGTCCACGTAGCTGACGAGCCAGCCCAGCCCGAGTCTCTCGTCGTCATTTCGGTCATTACTGAAATGAAGAAGGACGACACGAAAAAGAGAAAATGGACTTGAACATTAATCGTGGTCTCAGCGCTGGAGCCTTTCGGATCGACAAATGACAACTATAATGCTCTCACGCCTACATTTGGTTCTACATCGGATTTCCCCCCGAATCCCGATCCGGCAACGTTCTCTCTTTTCACTGATATTTATTCCCAGCAGCTCCGTCAAAGCAAAGTGGCTTCTTCTCCCGCGAGCGTAGTTGTATGGCGGTTAGGATTGACGGTTTGTATCCCACTAACGGCAGAGATTATCTTTTGCAAGTATTTTTCAAAGTTCGTAATAATCTACCACCAATTTGTGCAGGACCGACGACGACGACGTTAGTGTTGCCGCAGAGGTGAATCGAGGTAGTTAATCGACATAGTTCGGCACTAATGAGTTCAAACGAATTTCGTGTACCCTAGTGTACCTCGTTTGCCAAGACGAGTTCGGGAGTGATACGGACCGGTAGTCCAGCTGGCCGATGAGAAGCTAGGAATAATAGCCGCACGCCTGTGTTATAGTGTATATTCAAGCAGCAAGCTCCCAAGTCAGATAGCATTCATTCAAGCCCATAGAGCATTCAGGAGCATTATGATTTAGGTTTGTTCAAGTAGCGTGCCAGACGGAGTGTGGTTATTGTGGATACACGAGATGTAGGGATGCACGAACTGGTAGTAGGTAATAGTATTATGTATTGTTTTGTCTACAAACATCATTCATTATGTAAGTACATAGTACTGATCATCAGAACGGCACAATTAAATGCAGCTTTCAACACCGGATACTCAAGCACCATAAAAGAAACGCCAGTAACCCGGAAGTAGATGGCCGAGCGAGTACCACAACTGGTATGAGTCCATTGTCAGCTTCACCTCGGTGGTTCCAAAGTGATATTTCGACTCACGCTATAAAATTTGCAGGACTGCTTGTCGGCGCCTACCGTGTCGTACATCACGAATCTGGTCCCCACAAATGCGCCGTAGACTACAAATGCGGCGGTAGAGAGCGCATCCAGCTTCCAAATACGGCTCAAGCCAAATGACCAGAGGGGAATGACGACCATCATTGAAAAGCGTGCGGCTTTAGGGAAGATTGTGGGTAGCGTGCGCCTGCCAGTGAGGCGGTCGCCCTCTTCATCCTTGAAGTCTTGCGCATGAAGCGTAGTCGCAAAGGCTGTCGAGCTAAGTGCGACCGCCAAAGCACCAGCCTTATCAATGCATGAGTTGCGAGAACCTGTACACTTGATGAGCAAAATGATATGTTTTCTGCGACTGAATAGTTTTACCGGCAGCAACGGTCCCTCCAACCTCCAGACACCCATAGAGGATGGCTGTGAGTACATTCTTCGACAATCCCATTTTATCACCGTGAAGTTCGTTGTACCATATCGTCAACACTGCAAACACGGTGCTGGCAAGCAGTGCCTGAGTGCCGTACCACAACGATAGCATCAAGCAGACTGGGACCATCACCCAGCGCATATCAGCTGCGCTGTCGACAGAAATGCGACCAGCAGGTATCGGACGGGAGGGCTTGTTCTTGCGGTCCTCCTCCGGATCCTGGATCTGGTTGGCAATGTTGAACTGCAATAAGTGGAACCATATCCACAAAGGGGCATTCCAAGCGTGGATGGGGTCATATTTGTGAGCCGCAGATAATGCGAATATGGTCTGAAAAGTGTAATTGAGCAAGGGGGCGAGTCGCGCAAGAGTTGTCACATACGACAGGTATCAGAGTGGTTCTGACATCATTCTTTGTAAAAAGGAAGACCGTCTCGAGATGACGAGCGATGCTATCAGCGCGAACAGTGAGAGCTTGAGAGAACATAGTGAGTTGAGTTGTTTGAATGCCCAGGTTGTGTGCCGGGCCCAGGTCTTTATACTTTGAATGGACGCTTATAAGAAACGTGAACGACCGGCCGATAGCAAAACTCATGCCGGAAATATGAAGGCTGTTCCCAAAAGCCCCGAAGGATGCGATGCTGAGAAGTTTAATAATTCAAGATTGTTAGACTAGACACCCGAGTCCGATGTGCATTCGTGAGAAAAAGCTCTCGGAGTACCCTCGAACCGTCATAGCCGGACGTACGTGGAAACCCACAGCCGACACGGATTCGAAAGAATGAATTTATACGGGCCCCTGGGTACTACCTTGTAAATATGGCCAAAATATAAAGTGCAAGCGGCATACCGTTTGAACCCATGGGGTGCTCACTGCTGTGCGATGATTATAGTAAATCAACGACGAAAGCCTCTCAGGGTGCTAATGCACTCACTATCCAGGGAAGCCAAGATAACATTACTTGGCACACCCGAAGACTGCGGGTAATATAGTTGTACTGTAAGAGGTCATTGGTTAAACAGGCGCTCGATATGTCACGAGCGCCAAGATGAACAGTCCCATAGGTCACTGACGCTACGAAATGACAATTACCTCCAGGCGCCGTGATGTAATTACAGGCACGATAATATCGAAGCTAACGTTCAACGTGAGATTGCAGTTAGGATAGTGCTGGCTTCCGAGTCCGGCGGGACGCCGAACCACGGCTCGAGTTCCGAGAACTTGGTCTGCTTGATAGGAACCATCAACCTGATCGGAATACAAAATACACAATGGAAAGATATCCTGTAAGCTCCAAAGTCCTAGAGGATCATATCGATCAGCCATTTCCTATTTGCGAGGTGTTGTGAAATCCTGCTCATCAAACGTGACTGCGCCAGCCTCTTTCGATTAGTGCGAGAACTGTAGCGATGCGAAGCTTGCGGATCAGCGTTGCCACCTATTGCCCGGTGGGTGGTCGAGGACGAACATTTACTAATCTCCTGTTGTGGTGTGCCAGTGGTCGGTGACACTTCTCTGTGGTTCAATAACAGTCCCACTTCTCGAAGTCCCGATATAACCCACCAATCGAAGGCCAACCGGTATGAAAGCACGAGAAACAAAGCAATGCACTACATTAGCCTTCAAAGTTCAAACAACAAGGGAGTAGATCCTGCACGATCGGCAGTGGCGTCCCGGATCCCGGTCATGTGCCTACATAGTACCGTGACGACCTCCAGCTGGCAAGGGTGCCCGTCAAACACTAAAATATTTCCTTTTGCCACGGAAGGATCGAGTCAACGTTAACCATAGTTATGTAACGTGAAGACTGACGCAAAGATCTAACTCAGTAACTCATGAAATTGCATACTGGCATGATACGTATTACGAATACGAGCATTTCACTACCGACAGGATCGTTCAACGTTTCACTAAACAATGATGCCGTAAGTGACGTACCTTAGCTCATGGACTTGAACAAGGTGGGCACTGCCCAAATAATATTTCTTCGTAATTACCACCGCTCGACGATGAAGTGGCTTCTAGACTCAATGTACGTGGGCTGAGCGGGTTCAGATAAGACCTTGCGTCTCCGATATCACTGGATATAGGCGAAGGTAAAGGCTCATCACCTTCCGCGATGCTATCAAGTCTATAGCCAGCAGATCTACTCCGCGCCAAGGTGGAGTAGCTTCTGTTGCCAGAATTCCCTGTCGTCCTTCTACGGCCAAATGGAGCTGAAGATAGCTCAGAACATAGCGGAGATAACTCTGCCTGACAGCCGTATTCTGGTGTGGAAGTTGTCGACGGGCCAGTTCCAGAAAGCTATTCTCAAAGTTTCCATTAGCTCCTGATGAGATCGGTCATGAGGACATACGACGTGAACAGCTGGCATCATATCATTGTCAATTGAGGATCGGTTGCTGTTAGAAGGGAGATAATCGATGGCAAAGGGCTCGTCGCGAATCTCTGGAAGATCTTTGAAGCAATTCGGACGACTCCGGGAAGTCGGTGGGCCCGGAGTTTCATGCGTCTCGTAACCGATTGGCGTTCCAGAAAACACGACATGCATGATGTGATGCTGGGCTTCAGATAGTAACGAGGTCATGTGCTTGTGCCCTACATATGGATGTTTGGGTGACTCCGAAAGTTCCTGATGAGTCCCGGCTCCTCTTAGAGAACTGAGCACTGGTAAGTAATAGGGCATTACCCACGACTACTATTTGCTTCCCGATCTCCCCTACAATCTGTTGAGATATATATCAGCAAGTCGTGACTTGAATGGCGTGCAGAACATACCATGCCCTTCTCACAGCACTCTACAAGACCTCCAAACTTTAGTGTCAGCCAGTTTTTTGTGCATTTACGTTTGAAAGCAACGATCGTTGATCGTTCGTGTGCGATTTTTGCATCCAAATTTCGCATGTCTTCGCATGAAATGTTCAGTGCGTTCATCTGTGCACCAAATGCCTTGGTCTCCTGGTTCATCCGAGTGAGCTTTTTCTTGATGCTCTCTACGGAGGCTGCAGTACGCCGCCGGCGCCTTTGAAGCTCGTCAAGGGATTCTTCACGCGTGCGCACGGCCTTCATGTTGTCTCGAACGATGTTTTGAATAGAGCTGTAGCGGTTGAGCGCCCCAGAGAAGTGCGCCAGGAGTGTTCTGGATGAACTCAGGATATCCTGAACCCCCGTTCGGTATTGAGTTTATCCCAAGACAAGGTCAAGACTTACAGAAAGGTCGTCTCCTTCAGAAATTGCCCATGTCCTCATGGCATCAGCAGCTTTCGAAAAGTCCGAGCTCAACCTTTGTAGTCTACCTCGGGGTTTTATTGATAGCTGTATCAAACACGCCGTAGGTGGACTCACGAAGCCAGCACCGTCTTCTCTGCTGCTATCAAATCTTGCAGAGGCCTACGCTCCTCATTTCCTATCAACGCAGGAACAGGGATCGTCGAACTATGGGCCATCTTCGCAGTTGCACTTCTAAACATCGTGGTCGGTCGAGAAGTTCGGAGGACAATGTGGCGTTCTTCGGCAGCCGGTTTTCAGACTGCCAAAATGGATCAGTTAGCATGTTGAAGTAAAATAACAGCGACTCACTTACCTTGGATCTATTTTGGATCTGTATCATATGGCTGTGTGAGACGGTGCAATTCTTGTTGATAAAATAATGGCTTCACCGAATCACTAGTGTCAATATGTGACTCGGACACAGGTGATCCTGGATATTGGGGAGTCACTGGTCATAACGGAAATGATATGAGCGTCACAAAGTAGCTATCAACCTACTTGGTAGCATACAGATTGACCGGTACCAAACAGCCTCGAGCTCGTCCAAGTAGAAATCAGAATATTCATGTTGCTTTCACACAGTGGGAAAATATTTCCTTTATTGATAACATTCCCCTATA
>MU178039.1:51923-64216 GCA_016695465.1 Suillus americanus | reverse complement strand
ATATCTTGGCAGAGTCGGGGCGGTTTAATTCGGGGTTAAACTTGTTTATACAAGTTGAATCGATTCGCGACGCTGGTCCCTCGTCATCCTTAGAGGCCCCTTTCAATCTGGATATAAGTGTTTAACTGACGAGGCCTTGACCGTCGCACACTTGTAATCATAGCGAAAGAGAACGGGGCGACTGCAGGACGCAAGTCCGATGTCTTTCTGAACTCCGCGAAATTTCACATGAGATAGGCCTATATATATGGATCGCGATTACTACGAAGATTAAAGTGTTACTACCTACTTGCTTGACGTAGCACTCCAAGTCAGCTCACTCATGGCTTCCCTGAAAATCTCCGTCGGTGACACTATTCCCAAGGGTGACTTCGGTACAATCCCTTTCACTGAAGAGTTGGCTGATCAGGTGAGACATATGGCTCTGAATCCTGACATTATTGTTACTAATATCCCTGGTTATGCACAGTCGGCGTGTGGTATTCGTGCGTCTGTTTCCTGCCAGTGCCCGTAGAATAAGGCTTATCAGACTGATCACAAGCCACCACCCTCTCCACTGACAGTTGGAAGGGCAAGAAGGTTGTGCTCTTCTCAGTGCCTGGTGCTTTCACCGTACGTATTCTCAAGTGCATTCTGATCATCGAACTTACCCCATCTTGTTAGCCAACTTGTCACGTCAACCACCTCCCGCCCTACCTTGCCAAGTACAACGAGTTCAAAGCCAAGAATGTCGATGTCATCGCTGTCATCGCTGCCAACGACCCGTTCGTCATGAGCGGATGGGGACGTGTTGAGGGACTGACAGACAAGGTAAATCGTCCATACTATCAGGTCATTCCAGGAGCAAACGAAAGAGTTTGCGTGCGCAGATAATCACCCTCTCTGATCCCAATGCTGCGTGGTCAGGCAGCCTGGGATTAAGCATCGACCTCTCCGGGCGCGGATTTGGAGTCCGTACTGCACGATACGCCATGATCATAGACGACTTGGTTATCAAATACGTCGAGGTTCGTGTATTTCCTGTGAACACAATCATACTGGAGATCCTGATGATTGGTCTACCTAGGTCGAGCCTGGCCTCGGAGTGACTGTTTCTGGTGCCGATGCCGTATTGGCCAAGCTGTGATTGAAGGTATTGTTTTTCTTCGAGTATTTAACGCATGTGTTTGTGAGGCTATCTCACTGGAACGAGCAGATACTTATAAGTAGGTGCTTGCTGGCATTGTGTGTAAATCAATAAATCAATAGAGTGAAAAAGTTTATGTTTACCTGTCTGCTGAGGAGAGTTTTCTCAATCGAACAGTATCTCAATAACTTGGAGCTAGAGGAAGCCAATTACTGTTTAAACCCGATGTTGTAAACTGCCTCGGCCAGGTTCGGGACCGTGCGCAGATTAAGGTAGTTGTTTGGAGCTGTATACGCGCTTTTGGTCAGGTGATCGAGTATTGTTTGTTGATGTCCGAGATAAAGTTCAAAAGTAATAGGGTGTCGAGCGCGTCCACCCTCACTTTTCTTCACCCACAATCCATCAATCGCAATGCCCCGCAAAGCCGCTGCGACCGCCGCGCCTGCAGATGATTCCGTGCCCACTGGCACCACCATAGCAGCTGTCGATGGCGACGCTGGTCCTGCTCGCCGTTCATCCCGCCTTGCTGGTCGGGACAAGCCAGCGCCCAAGAAAGCTCCCGCAAAACCGCGGGGGAGAAAACCTAAACCTACTGCAGACGGTGACAACCAAGACGTTGAAGCTGAAGCTAAACCCAAGTCTGCCCGGGGAAAGAAGCGTACTGCTGCTGAGAAAGCTGCGGAAGAGGGCGCTCAGCCAGAGAGCGAGGAGGCCCCCGCTGCCAAAAAGGTCATTTTGCCTCTATTTTTCTATTACGCATCTCAGTATGCTGAACCGGTCGTCAGGCTAAACCCGACTCCAAGGCTGCGTCGAAACCTGCATCCAAGGCCGCTTCAAAGCCAGCCTCCCAGGTAGCCCCCACAAAACCAGCCTCTAAGGCCGCGAAACCTGCGTCTCGAGCATCCGCCAAACCTGCGTCTCGAGCATCCGCCAAACCTCTTTCAACAACAGCCAAGAAACCCGCTTCGAGAGCAGGCTCCAAGAAGCCTGCATCTAGGGTAGGACGTACCTCTTTTGATTTACAGCCATGTTTATCTTGATTGTCAGGCTGAAGCACCAACAAATGAGAACGAGGCCCCAGGCCCCGTTGCCGAGACTATTGTAGAAGAGGTAGAGGAAGAAGCCGCCGCTGCTGAAGCACCAGCTATTGAAACTGACGTAAGTTTTTTTGCTCCTTGGCGTCCAGAATATCAATAATATGTTTTTAGGCTTAATTTCCTTGTTCTGTAATCATCCATCCATGATGGTGGATGTTTCCCGCTATATCCGCCGCAGACAAATGTATCTTTTTCCTATCATTATCTGCTATCACCGATTTGTATCCCTGTCTTTCCTCCCCGAATATCGATCGCGTCCCTTCACCATATTGTCCGTAATTTCGTTGTTGTTGTCCTTCACCCTTCCTGTCCCAACGACTTTCATGTTCAGCCTTCTAGACCATCGCCGTACACTCTCTTGTCGGATGGAAACCTTATGCGTCAACGGTGCTAGCACCTCTTTTGTTTAGTTCAACTCCGTTAACATTTTATGTATGCGTACGTTGGTTATCCTAGGTTTTGTTGTGTATGTGATATCTACATTATGCAGGTATTGCATATTGCAGGGCGACTCTAGTCGGGACTGCAAGAAGCTACCTATTCTATCCGTATGTGTTCCAGAGAACAGACGAATAAAATGTTTTGGCGGTTGCGCGACTCATGCGCTCAGCAGACAGTCTTACTCTGGCTGGATTTCCATTGATTACTCATGGGCGCTGGTTCCGCTTGGGCATGCAGAAGTACCTTTCAGCCCCGATTCATTGCCTCCAGGTCTGCTCAAGTGCTCTTGATGTTGTACTATTGTGCGCTGAACACTTCCAGCTTTCAAACTGGACGACTCAACTGTTGGCGGGAGTATGTCCAAACCACTGCAGCCTCGTAGGAGGCCTGGGCGATCCGGAACGTCTGTATGTATTCGCTTCGTCTCTACCCAGCCTGTTCACACATCGGCTCTTGGGCAGGGAAAAACAGCGACAGGTCTTCCGAGTCGATCCTCCGAGGATCCGTGGCTAAGCGCCCTTAGACATGGCATTGAAATTCGTCCTTCTCTCATGAGTTGTGGCCTACTACATATCATATGGGGTTCGCACTTGAATAGCATCATGGATATTTATCTCGACTTCGAGTCGGACCGGTTCAACTACAGATGCACAGGTACAAGACGAGACGCCAGTTGCGATGAGCATTTCTCTCTATCCGATGCACAGGCGGGTAGCTCGTCACAGGTGAGTTTGTGTTCATCATTGGATACGATGTCCACAGGCTTGTTCAATGTTATGTGGCGCAATCGGGCGTGGAGATCCTCGTTTGCAACCTGGCAGGGCAAGCCACACTAGGGGCTTGAAAGGGTACAATATTGCATGGCGCAATCAGGCATGGAGATCCTCGTTTGCAACCAGGGCATGCCCACCAATGAATTGATAAATTAGACGTAAGGAACTTACGAAATCCCCCATTCACTAACGTGGGAGTCGGGGATGGCTACCGTACATTGTATGCCGGTATAAGTGAATTTTGCCTCGTTTCACTCAAGTCACTTACATCAGACTGCAGTACGCTTCATGGACAACTTCGGTACGCGGCGTGCCCTATATTCTCCTCGCTTTATCTCAGACCATCTTAACAGCATGGGCCGACTTCTTCTATTTTTGCGGGCAACCTGCCTGGCGCACGTCTAAACTCTGACCGGGCATTCTTTAACAAACAAAAACCACGACATTCCAGATTATATCCCCATGCTTCTTCTGCGCGCCGTATAAATACGTGAAGGAGCTTGATGCCATCAGGGTGGATAAAATGATCAATTGCGTCCTCTTGATCTCTCAGAACATACTTCCAGCAAGAATGTCGCACCCGTTATTGTGAACTGAGTCACTAGCTATCATATACAGTCTTCCTTACGTGCTTCTCATGTGGAGGTCAGCTACAGTCGATGATTGATTTTAGGTGAAGCCGACTGATTACTTCCAGTATAGTGTTCTTTGTTGTCGCTTTTGCATGCATGGTATTCCGCTCGGTGACGCAAAGCGCTTTCAGCACCACTGGTGGTCTACTTTGCGTCTTCGTATTTTGGACGGTGTGGACGACATGTCTCGCATCCGAACGAATGGACCCCCCTGAATCAGATAGTGGCGTTGATACCTGTATTGTTGTGCGTTTTACACTATTTTATGCTGTGCTTTGTTGAAGTGGGTGACATGCTGACATCCAACCGAGCATGAATCACGCTCTCAGTGAGAACGACCAATGACTGATCAAGCGTCGTTGGATGGGGCGGAAATACCGAAGGGCATACCATGGCATGGTTGACGAACTGCTGGTTTCATATGATGCTATCTTCCTTACGTGTTGAATAAATGCTACGTCCAGCGCCACTATTACCTATCAAAGAAAGTC
This sequence comes from Suillus americanus, assembly GCA_016695465.1. Taxonomy (NCBI): domain Eukaryota; kingdom Fungi; phylum Basidiomycota; class Agaricomycetes; order Boletales; family Suillaceae; genus Suillus; species Suillus americanus. The sequence continues at coordinate 59,656 of MU178039.1, read as the reverse complement.
ATCGGTAAGGAGTCTTTGTCGAGAACGCTTCATACTCCAATGTTAACTGGGTCGCACAGCCTCATCCCTCCCATTCTTACTTACAAGCCCCACTGCCATGGAACACTTCTTGCGATACGTGAATAGTACAGGCAGACCTTCGGTGATGCTCCCTACCCCACCTTGTTAGAGAGTGAGAGCTAAGATAGCGTGAGCCTCAGTCTATGGTAAAGAGACTAAATTCCTAATGTACGAACCTAAGATAGCGCGAGCCTATAAGTACGCTAATGAGTATGTTATCGACAGGAACAACGAGAGCGTACACACCTCAGTCTATGGTAAAGAGACTGAGGTGCGACGAAGGCGTCTGCCCGCCTTAAGTAACAAGAGAGAAAATAAACTTAACTAGGTGAGTGACGTGCAGTGACAAGGGGAAAATGTACAGTAACAGCCATGAATCAATGATATTAGGATGACACCGGCTCGGGTGCTCTGACGGATCACCTCTCAACACACCTGACAAATGATAACCCACAACACGCAGACAGACAGACACACTCTCGACCCCACATGATACCCATACGATACCCACGACTCAACAACTGTACCATCAATTCAACCTAACATTTATTCAATATTTAACACACTCCTCACATGAAGATGCGAGTCCGACCGTCGACAGGCCAAAGAATATCAGGCGAGAGACGAGGCTGGGACTGGAGCAACGAAAGACCCATCCTGCGTCACTAATGCATTTCTTCATAGCTTCATGTGCCGACCGTCCTGGCGGTCGAGTACGCGCATCAGATAATACCCCACGACAGGAACACTGCCATTACCATGTACGAGAGAAAACAAGTCATACTCATCTTCGATGATCTGCGCATCTAAAACGAACGGCGGGAACGGCGGACCAGCGGAGGTTACACTCACGCTGGGGCATTTGCGAGATCAGAGGTGTAGACGGGGCAGGGGCCCCTTAGACTAGATAGCACTGTCCGACATAGGGTATATTATCCCAATGGACATAAATTGGATTTTTAAAAAAAGGAGTCTTTGTGCAGTATTTCTCCTAGCGACTGATCAAGCGATGTTGACATCATCTTGCCAGTGGCACAGTGCAGTATTTCTCAGCGAGGCAGGGGCCCTTTCAGCGCACGATCAGGTGAGACTTGTGGGGGCTCAGTTGTTACCCACTGAGGTGAGTGGGAGGAATACGTGGGTGATGGCGAACACAGAGAGCAGATAAAAACAACACCAGTGTAAGTTGGAAGAGGTGGAACATCCCTGACAGGCGAGCACTCAGACATCCCACTGTCCAGCCATGGAAAGTCACAAACATGTCTTGCATACATCACGACCGCGAGCTAATCATACAAACATTCTCCAACAGATGGGTCAGCTACTTAGGTCTACTTACATTTCGAAACACCTATTCTGGGGCCGCCTTTATGAACATCCAGTACTGCTTGTCCGAGCCACGAACTGGCTGAACAATGATCTGGAGTGATATTGGTCATGAATAAAGCCAAAAAAGGTCAGCAATGAAAACAAACCGGGGTCGAAGTTCCAACGTCATTGAGACTCCACACATCGTTTCCATTCGTTAGGTGGATCCTGCGGATAGAGATGATAAGTAAGTTCTCGATACAACTAGGATCGAAGACTGCACTCACTCAACATTGTTGCGATCGGAACCGGCGGACAACTGGAGCACCTGGGGATCGGTGTAGCCTTTGACTTTGGCAGTCTACAATTTCACGCTGTTAGCGGTCTCGGATCTGTCAACACCAGACATGCGAACCGTTTGGTCGATCCCAAGGTACAACCCTGTCTGAGTATCATAGAAAGTCGCAGTACGCTGATTTTCGTCAATGACTTCGACTTTGATCTATGGACATTGATGAGCACATGAAGCACATTGCTGGAATAATGCATGCGTACACTGTCTCCGACGTCGTTGCCGACGACGTCGTTGTCTCCTGACATGCAGACATACCGATTTGTATACCTTTTATTGCACATCAAGTAAACCCCGGAGGGGATCATAATGCCGCTCATGGTTGATTGAAGATTCTGTTGAGTATTGGTTGAGAGAGGTTGTTAATAGAAACTGCTGACTGCAGCCAAAGGATATGCTGCGACCTTTATACCTGGCTGAAAGCTCCATTACTAATTCCAGATGGGCCAAAGTCAGCATCACCCTCCGTCTGAGTTTGGTCTACTCGCTTGGCTTCGGGCACTGATCAAACACCGAATTCCGTTGGAGGCAAGTTCTTCATGGATGTACGCCAAATACTTCTGAATCACTGTAAGACCGCAAATGCCTGACCCACATTATTGACCTAATCGTTCCTCGGGTCGCGTCCGGTTAATTGTTCTCGACTAGTACATTCCTAGATCCTTACCCCGCAGCATCCCCATTTCAAACAAGGGTACCAGCAGAGCGACCAGTTCCCCGCTACTTGTCCGAAAATTCTCGGTTCCCAGAAGTTGCGTCACTTCAAGGTACGAGCATTGCTCCTTTGAACCTATGCAAGACACAACACCAGTGAAATATGTTGAGTCAAAGTCTTAGAGTTGGCAAGAGAATTAATTGGTTTGCAGGCCCAAGGATGCGGTACAGAACTGTGCTTCAGTATAAAAGGTGGTTGGAAGTCGCTCTAATAGATTCGAGAACCGGTTGGTCATTTGCTATCTCGCGCGAAAGTGGACCTGATACTGTTTCTCAGTCAAGCTACATCGGGAGATGGCGGGAGCAAAGCATATCATAGCGCTGTATTTAGTCAAACTCTGAGAGTCGACAAGAGGATCATTTGGATTGCAGGCAGTACAGAAACGGACGCAAGACATACAATGTGTTCAGGATTGGAAGTCCGAAAGCGGTGTTTATAGGATGCGAGCTCGCGGAGTACAGATGCGGAAGATATTTGAGGTTGACAAAGCCCTCCCCCACTAACGTGGGTGTCGAAGATATTATTGTTCCGAAATACTTCGGAACACAAGGTACGTGGAGCTAACGTCAGAATGTAAATGACAACATATAACAGTAGAAAACTGTGAAATACCGTATGTACTGTCCAGCAAAGAGCTTCGCCTGGATCAAGAAACAAAAAGTGAAGTTGTTCAATGCTTTCAACTTTGATAAATGCATCATATACGCAGATGGCAGCGATAAAGCAAGTGCATAGTAAGTTAGTGTAAATACACCTCACGTTTCACAATGCCCGCGTCCAATTGCTAATCACATCGGCAGAGACTCGACGGTTAGGCGGCTCACTACGGCCTTGCAAGAGTGTGGGAGTCTCACAGGTGCCTGTGTCCGCACGCTGCACTTGCAAGAGGCGAGAGGTCAGCGAGAGGTTGTGGGAGTTGTGTGAGGTGCTTGCAGGTCAACTGGTCATCTGCAGCAGTCTGCAAGCAAGGATCGCACTAAGCAGTGTGACATGAATTTACAGGTATACCTAGGTATACTTGTATTACTAGAATAAACATCGATCAGACTTCCAAATAAGTCGCGGCAAATCGGCAAATCGAATCGTAACCTATCGTCCACCATATGAGCTAATCATACAAGTGTTTTCCAACAGACAGGTCAGAGCAACAGTAGCTGGTAGCTGCTACTTAGGTCGTCTTGCATTTCAAAACACCTATTTCACCAATTCGAACTTCCAGTATATCGCCTCCGAGGAAGGAGCTGGCCCAACAGTGATCTGGAGTGACGTTGGTCATGAATAAAGCCAGAAAAGATCAGCAATGAAAACAAACAATGGTCCAGTTTCCGCCGTCTTTGAGATGCCACACGTCGTTTACGTCCTGTGGATGGATCCTGCGGATCAAGGTGATAAACGAATTCTCGATATAACTGGAACCGAAGGCTGCACTCACTCAAATTTGATGCCGTCCTCGCTGGACAACTGGAGCACCTGGGGATCGGTGTAGCCTTTGACTTTGCCTTCCTACGGTTTCACGCTGTTAGCGACCTCGCATCTAGTATCAACACCAAACAGACCAACATCCACGTCGCACCCAAGATACAATTGTGTCGCAGTATCATAGAGAGTCGCAAGATGCTGAATATTGTTCAGGACCTCAACTTGGATCTGTGGGCATTGATGAGCATAGGAAGCACGTCGCTGTAACGATGCATGTGTACGGATTGACCAAACTCTCGGCCGAATCCGAGCTTATTTTCTTCTGACATGTAAACGTATCGGTTTGTATACATGTAATTGGAGATCTCGTATAGTCCGGTGCGGATCATGTGGCTCATGGTTGATTGAAGATTCTGTTGAGTACTAATTGAGAGAGGTTGATAGAAACTGCCGACCGCAGCCTGAGGATATACAGTGACCTCAGGCTTTATACCTGGCTAAAAGCTCCATTACTAGTTCCAGATAGGCCAAAGTCAGCGCCTAAGTCTTGGTCTTGGGTTCATGACTCACTTTGACTTCGGGTACTGATCAAACACCGGATTGCGTTGGAGGCAAGTTCTTCATGGAAGTGCATATTGACCTAATCATTCCTCGGGTCGCTTCTGGTTCATTGTTCCCCAGATAGTGACTCAAACAACTTCTTCTTACTCCGCAGCATCCCCAGTCCCCTGTTACTCATTCGAAAATTCTCGGTTCCCACTGCCCAGAGGTTGCGTCACTTCAATGTATGAGCATTGCCTATGCAAGACCCCGAGGAGCCTATGATCTAGTGTAGGGTGTAGAACTACTTGGATTTAGTTGTGCCGGTTATAACTGAAACACTCGCCGAGGTCGGGTCCGAGCGACAATGTCAAGCCTGTCAAGCACGTATGGAAGCCATAACATTGACTGCCTGTTATAGGTCTTGTCACGAGGTCAATTAGGTCACTGAGTGACAGTTTGAATAGAAAATTCACTGCACTCCTGAATGCTATCATGGGACCAACTCAATTGCCCTGCTTGTACAAGTCTACCGTCCCTTGTTACTCGACCTGGTCGGTCCAGGTTCCCAGCGGTGTGAACAGTGGGCGCTTTGGTAGGTTAGAATTTGGACTGCCCAAAGGGAGACGAGTTGTGTCGAATGAAGGCGTTGAAGTAACTCGGAACGTACATGGATATTCAGAGGAGTGAGCAGCCTGCCAGCGGGTGCAGCACTTGGAGGCAAGAGACACGGCGTAAGCAAAAGAATGACTATTAGAACTAACGATGTGGGCTCCTTGGGTCCTGCATAAGCTCGAAGGCGTACTTGAACTTCGTGACACAACTTCTGGAAACCAAGAATTTTCGGACGAGTAACGGGGAACAATTAACCGGATGTGACCCGAGGAACGACTAGGTCAATATTGTAATAGGTCAGGCGGTTATGGTCCTGATGTGATTCGGAAGTATTTGGCGTACCTCCATGAAGAAATTGCCTCCAACGGAATTCGGTGTTTGATCAGTGCCCGAAGTCAAGTGAGTCGTGAGATCTCAAGACCAAGACTCAGACGGAGGGCGACGCTGACTCTGGCCTATCCGGAACTAGTAGTAATGGAGCTTTCAGCCAGGTATAAAGGTCGCAGCATCATGATGTCCTATCGTCAGTTTCTATCAACAACCTTCTCTCAATCAGTACTCAACAGGATTTTCAATCAACCATGAGCCACATGATCGCCTCCGGACCATACAAAATCCAGAATATCTTGTATACAAACCGGTACGTCTGCATGTCAGAAAACAAGGAGTTCGTCGGCCACGACGTTGGCCAAATCGTACGTTTGCATCGTTACAGCGACGTGCTTCCAGTGCTCATCAATGTCCATAGATCCAGGTTGATGTCCAGGACAAGGTTCAGCATCTTGCGACTCTCTATGATACTGAGACAAACGTGTACCTTGGAATTGACCAGAAAGTGAGTCTGCCTGGTGTTAACAGATGCGAGATTGCTAACAGCGTGAAATCGTAGGAAGGCAAAGTCAAAGGCTACACCGATCCCCGGGTGCTCCAGTTGTCCAGCGAGGACGGCATCAAATTTGAGTGAGTGCAGCCTTCGGTCCCAGTTATATCGAGAATTCGTTTATCACCCTTATCCGCAGGATCCATCCACAGGACGTAAACGACTTGTGGCATCTCAAAGATGGCGGAAACTGGACCATTGTTTGTTTTCATTGCTGATCTTTTCTGGCTTTATTCATGACCAACATCACTCCAGATCACTGTTGAGCCAGCTCCTTCCTCGGAGGCGATGTACTGGAAGTTCGAATTAGCGAAATAGGTGTTTTGAAATGCAAGACGACCTAAGTAACCCAGAGATGTGCCACCTCTACCTACTTACACTGGTGTTATTATCTGCTCTCTGCATTCACAGCCATGTCTTCCTCCATCGACAGCCATGTCTTCCTCCATCGACATCCCCTCATTCGTTGCCTTTTCCTATCAATCCTCCTTGTCAAATACCACTATTGGCGCGACCTTGACATTCTTTCTTCAGTGAATTCCACTGCATCCTGAATATCTTCTCCTCCTAGCTTACAGCTCCACCTCGTATATACTACCCTACTATATATCAACGTCTACATACATGTTCCCGTCATTGGTGGTCACAATTTTATATTTCACCCTCATCTCACCCAGCAAGGGCGGGCCACCGGCCAAACCAGAGACACGAGAATTTGAGTTGTTTCATGATTAACATTTGGTCATATGTGAAGGACAAAACACTATCAAGGAGATACTACACTACACACGTAAGTTCTGCATGGAAGAGTAGCAGACACGAGGATGAAAATGGTGTATGGGGAAGCGCTGCCCCAAGGAATGCGCTCGACCGATCACCGCAAGTGTTGGTGTGGTGAGGTCCATCTGTCGGTGCTGATGTTCGTAGGTTGTAAGGAAGAAAAGCGCGCGGGCTTGGAGGGGTTGGGGGCAGAATTAGGTGCAGCTAGCTCGGCGATGGACGTTCGAGGAAGCGATAATTTGGACTACACAAAGAGAGATGAGTTTTGTCGAGCGACTCAGAGGGCGTTAAGTCGACTCGGAACGTGCACAGATATTCAGAGGAGTCAGCAGCAGGTGCAGTGTTGGGTCTTGCATAGGTTCGAAGGAGCAATGCTCGTACCGCAACTTCTGGGAACCGAGAATTTTCGGACAAGTAATGGTGAACTGGTCGCTCTGCTTGTACCCAGAATAGGTGTTTCAAAATGTAAGTAGACCTAAGTAGCAGCTGCCAGCTGCTGTTGCTCTGACCCATCTGTTGGAGAATGCTTGTATGATTAGCTCGCGGTCGTGATGTATGCAAGACATGTTTGTGACTTTCCATGGCTGGACAGTGGTATTCTGCTCGCCTGTCAGGGATGTTCCACTCTACCAACTTACACTGGTGTTGTTGCTCTCTGTGTTCGCCGTCACCCATGTCTTCCTCCCACTCACCTCAGTGGGTAACAACTGAGCCCCCACAAGTCTCACCTGATCGTGCGCTCAAAGGGCCCCTGCCTCGCTGAGAAATACTGCACAAAGACTCCTTACCAATGACATCCTTTGATAGGTGATAGTGGCGCTGGACGTAGCATTTATTCAACACATGAGGAAGATAGCATCGTATGGAACCAGCAGTTCGTCAACCATGCCATGGTATGCCCTTCGGTATTTCTGCCCCATCCAACGTCGCTTGATCGGTCACTGGTCATTCTCACTGAGTGCATGATTTATGCTCGGTTGGATGTCAGCATGTCACCCACTTCAACAAAGCACAGCATAAAATAGTGTAAAACGCACAACAATACAGGTATCAACGCCACTATC
>MU178039.1:3708-40033 GCA_016695465.1 Suillus americanus | reverse complement strand
TTTTACTCGATAGGTCTCCCTTGGGCAGACCTTCACGAAGAAATCTGGTTTCGTTCAATCCACTAATGCAACTTACCATGTTAGCTTCGTGAAGGGAGTGCTAGCTAGTACACCGAGTATCTGATTCGGGCCCTGTGACTCCGAGTTGGGGAGGCATTCATTGCCAGTAACGAGGTCCCCGCTCAGGTCGACTAATCTTTGCGCAGAACTACTCCAACTGCTGCTGTGCAGTACACATTCAACTTGCCCTTCCAACATGTTCCTCACTACGATGTTCACCTGCCGGTAGCACCATCTCAACTTGAACACTGAGGATCCATCCATATTCTCCACGATTGGATCGTTGATAGCTGCTATAGTGACACCCAGTAGTTAACTCATATTGTCGTCCTGGGACTCCTTAGTTTCAGAGGAGGATTGTTTAGCATTTGGGCTGTTCTATTTTAGATCAGATATGCAGTAATGACGCTTAGATACGTTCCTTCTTGCCTTTGGTTTTTTGAACCTTCTCGATTTTGAGCTTTTGAATAGCACTGCCTCAGCCTGAGGTCGTGTGGCAGATCCTGGACCGTATTCCAGCGGGTTCGAGTCAAATATCGAGTGAGCGTCGATGCCTGACTTAAGTCACCTCGGACGCAAGCCACTCGGCGTGTTGACGGTGAGAAACTGCACAGCATAAATGCATAACGTACCGGCGTCTGATATCATCCTCTGCTTTCCGCGCAGAAGAACTTCGCCGATTAACCAAACTCTCTAGTTGATTATCGCGCTCGCGCTGAGCTTTCGAAATTCCACGACCATAGTAGTGTTCGCATTCAAACTTCAATATTGGAATCAGCTGCACGTGAAAAAAGTCTCGACTCACTGTCTCTAGTAAACTCTTCATCTCAACATACCGCGGTATCAGCTCTGTGAAGGATACATTCTTTGCACGCCCTCCGAGTCCGTGATATTTTTAGAAGCACACCCCGATCATCCAAAGAAATTATATGACTATCAAATACCGCTGCGCCCGGGCCCCGCATGCAACAGCTCCCCACGTGATTCCCACCTTTGCGCTCTCAACTCGTGTACCAAAGAAGACCATATCGCCTTCTCAGTTCACGCAGGCTGTTGAATTAGTTGCGGTTACATTCGTAGAAAGGTTACGGTTTATCCCTCGCGATATGTCTCCCCTTTCAACTCCTCCAAGACATAACAACAAGTTCTTCCTCCCTGCTCGCCTGGATACATTGTGGTGTTGCCAGAACGCTTGTCGGTGGACGCCATGTCTTGACGACACACTCTGAACTCGGCTTGCCACAAACTGCCCGGGAGGACGAACTCCTATTATTATACCTCATACCTGCAATACAGCTGTCGATTCTCAAATAGGTGCCAGGAAAGATTGGACGGCGAAGGAGAAGCAGAATCGTGTTGCGGTTGTTCAAGTCATTTAGGCTAGAGTACGGCACAAATAAAAAGGCTAAGCTTATAAGTGACTCAGCTTCCCACAGTACTGAGCAGCCTGAGAGAACTTGGAAATCGCGTTGCATGCACCAGTTCATGACGACGCGTATACATAACTGTAGCGCACGTCTTTGCCGTGATTCAAGGAGTTCCCCACCACCGACAATTGGTTCTAACGTCTTGTACCTAATATGATATATACAAGTTACAACATCTGAATCGGCCATAGTCTATCATGATGGAGTCAGGAAACCTGTGCTCCCGGATTGGCGACATCAGAGTCTCTAGTCATGCACGGTGCTACACTAGAGCTTTAGTTTTCTATTCGAAGCTTTTCATCCCTAGTAGCGTCAGCGATCGGCTGAACATGCCACATAAAGCGAGGAACCATTAAATCTGAGGGGAGTAATCATACTCTTCGATTTTATATTCCGAAACTCCACTCCAACTGTCACAACCGTAGGAATGCCGGCTCGAACAGCGGAAAAGGATGCAGCCCGCAAAGAGAGGTGTGTCCCCCGCAGGTACTTTGGTTTCTTTTGGGGAACAGCGACAAGGCGATAGCCGCAGAGGTGGGGATGGCGGAGTACCATCAAGGCTGCTTCACGGCATAGCCTTGAAGCCAATCCGAGGGCGATGAGCTCAAAGGGGCAGAGATAACACGCAATCTCTCGCCAAAGCTCAAGAGGCAACGCTGGACAGATGGTGCCGAGTGGTACATCATCACTGCTAGCAGCTCTCTGAGCGAGCGATTTCTCCGCTCTATTAATATTGATGTACCGTGCGTAATCGCAAGCCTCCACAACACGCTTGAAGAGTGCGGGGTCGATGCGATAACCAAGACGGGCGAGAGCAGTGATGCCCGGCGTAGAAGGTGAATGTGCAAAGAATGATGGTAAAAATTGGAGGGCGCTCGTGTGGCTGAATGTTGTCGTGTGTGCGTCTTTGACGACTTTGACGATTGCGCAATGGAAGATGGAAAACGCAATTCCAAAGTAATGTCCAGGATTATCCCTCTGCTCCATGATCACGTTGATCAGGCGCGACACAGAAGCCTGTAGGCATCGCTCGTCATATAGGTGTGTTGCGATGCAGACAACAGTGTCTTCGCGAACCCATGTGAACTCCTTTCTTTCCGGCTCGGGATGGCAAACGCACCAGATGTGGTCGAACGTCTGAGGAACGAATGCAACACTGGCCATGAAGCATGCAATTGACCATTGATCGTCCGTGAACTGATTGTGGTCTTTTAAGAGCTCTATTTCATAAATTTCCTTGCCAATGGTTGAGCTAACCATGCACTGTCCAATCATGACCTCTAGCAATGTGACTCGAACATGCTCGTGTTGAGACAGGATATCACTTTTGGCGAGCAGATCGCTCAAAGCCACCTGAGATCCAGTACACATAAAAGACTGGTACGTCACGAGGTCAGAATTGTCGACAACTGGCGGCGGGGGCTTCTTGTACTTGTGCTCAGGGGGGCATCTCAACGCGCAAGCTGTGTGCCCGTAATGGTCTTCGGAGATATGATCTTCAGCGGCTTCGTCTTCGGACATGTGATCATCGGTGATGTATTGAATAAAAGCGTTATCATCTGGGAGGCACTCCAAGGAGAAGAAAGGCATGCCGCACACGTGGAAGATATTGCGATCAAGGTCGATCTCATAGTTCCAGTAGTAAGTTCCTGGCCGCTCCCGGGAGGGGGGCTCCAAGTCGAAATCATCACCATTTTCTATCACTAATAGAGAATGCGAAGGGCTTTTCAACCCATCCAGTATCTCTCCAAACACCTGTCGATAGGTCGCGATGGCATTGGGCTGTCGTATGAGTTGAAGCACCTTTAAGCCAAGCCATTCTGGATTACCATCAGAACCGTGGTGTGATCTGAAATACATATTCCGATAGCGGACCACGTAGTACCCGTTAGTACCCATGCCTGCAGGTAAATAAAATGGGGCCTGGGCGATAGTCTTGAACAGCAACTTATGTTGATGGTCAGTGTACGGGAAAAAAATTGATTGGCTTACGATGAACGATTTTAAGTCAAGTCATTATGTAAGTACGAGTTCTGGCCGCTGAGTCCAAAGGTGATGCGTGGACTTGCGATTGACCGGGCATCAAAGTACCAACCAAGGTCAAATTTTGACTGGTTTTGAATTCGTTTCGTATGGTACAGCAATAAGCTATTAAATAGTATATCATTAGAACAGGACAAATGCGACTTTCAGCTCCGGATACTCAAACACCATAGAAGAAACGCCAGTAACCTGGAAGTAGATGACCGAGCGCGTACCACAACTGGCATCAATCCATTGTCAGCTTCACTTCGTTGTGCTCCCAAGTAATATTTCGACTCACGCTATAAAATTTGCAGGACTGCTTGTCGGCGCCTACCGTGTCGTACATCACGAATCGGATCCCCACATATGCGCCGTAAGCTACAAATGCGGCGGTAGAGAGCGCATCTAGCTTCCAGACATGGCTCAAGACAAATGACCAAAGGGGAATGCCGAGCATCATTGAAAAGCGCGCGGCTTTGGGGAAGATTGTGGGTAGCGTGCACCTGCCAGTAAGGCGGTCACCCTCTTCATCCTTGAAGTCTTGCGCATGAAGCGTAGTCGCAAAGACTGCCGAGCTAAGTGCGACTGCCAAAGCACCGACCTTATCGATGCGTGAGTTGGAACCTGTACGCTTGATTAAGCAAAATGATAGATTGTCTGCAACTGGATAGATTTACCGGCAGCAACGGTTCCTCCGACTTCCAGACACCCACCGAGGATGGCAGTGAGTACATTCTTCGACAATCCCATTTTATCACCGTGAAGTTCGTTGTACCAGATGGTGAACACCGCAAAAACGGTGCTGGCCAGTAGAGCCTGAGTGCCGTACCACAATGACAGCATCAAGCAGACTGGGACCAACACCCAGCGTATATCAGCTGCGTTGTCGACGGAAATGCGACCAGCAGGTATCGGACGGGAGGGCTTATTCTTGCGATCCTCCTCCGGATCCTGGATCTGGTTTGCAATATCGAACTGCAATAAGTGGAACCATATCCACAAAGGAGCATGCCAAGCGTGGATGGGATCGTATCTGGGAGCAGCAGATAATGCGAATATGGTCTGAAAAATGTAATTGAACAAGGGGGCGAGACATGTAATAGTTGTTACATACGACAGGTATCAGAGTGGTTCTGATATCATTTTGTGTGAAAAGGAAGATCGTCTCGAGATGACGAGCGATGCTATCAGCGCGAACAGTGAGAGCTTGAGAGAACATGGTGAGTTTTTTGAATGCCCGTGTTGTGCGCCGGAACCAGACCTTTATACCTCGAAAGTGCGCTTGAAAGAAGCGCGAACCGGTAAAGCAAAAGTCATGCCGGGAGTACACAAGGAACTCGAAGAGTGCTTGCAAAAGTCGCTGGATTTCGGGCTACCAGATTGGTTGTGAATTACTAGTCCCTGAGCTACTCGAGGCTGTGAAATCGAAACTTATTTTGGTACGGAATATATGCGACGCCGACGTCGAGGAGTTCTATACAGAAGGCAAACCCGATGCTACGGCCATGCATTCGTGAGAAGTGGCACTCATAAGTCTCGGAATACCCCTGAGCCGTCAAAGCCGGAGACAGCCCCAGAGTCGAGAAAATCATCTTATATGGGCAATACGTACCGCCTGGCAGATAAGCAAAAGATTAGACCGCTCGCTGGGTAGAATTTGACGCGTGATATGCTCACATTGCTTCCCTACGTCTATAGTTGGTCAACGATTAGTGACATCATATTTTAGAATGCACTCACTGTCCAGAGAAGATCGCCCATACTCTGCAGAGCTTAAAAGATCACCGCAGGAGTGTAGTACACTCGAAGACTGCAGATATCGAGGACTAATGTAGTTGTATTACGGGAAGTCATCGGATTAGCAGGCACTCGAGAAGTTACGAGCGTCACGAATCACAGTTCCATCGGTCATTGATGCTACGAAATGACGCTCGGCTTGAAATGCCTCTAGGCACCCCGCGATGTAATTACAGCTATGCTTTCCGTGATAACACCGAAAGTCAACAGGACCTTGCAGTCAGCATAGCACTGGCGTCTGAGTCCGATGGGACGCCAAACCACGGCTCGAGTTCCGTGCGAGGCTACAGCGCTGGTTTAAATGGACACGTTCCGCTGATGAATGATTACGGAAAAGAATGACAGTAGTGTACTGGAAATGGCTCCCGGCCACCTCGTGGTGAGATTTTCCCAGTCCTGTGAACCGCCATCTCAAAGTCAAAGGTCGACTCAATTCACCAGCCTCGCCAAGGATCAGCGCAACTACATCGTATTTTGTTGCACTATGCAATTGATGAAAGCTGAATTATGGCAGATTACTTATAAAAGGATACGCACCGCACAATGCTCTTGTCTGAGGAAACAATCCATTATAGGTTGTCGCCCAAGGTTTCCTATCATAGCTAGCCCACAGTCAAAGTAGCCGTGACAAACGGTATTGGAGTCTTGGTAGGTCTTAGTGATCAACCTGTCTACGAGGCGAATGACAGTTAGCATCATCTGCGGTCGGGACAGTTTGATCTCCAGTCCAGTCAAACGTTGAAGAGAGCACCAGTGCCACTGGGATTACAAAAGGCTGGAAGCGAGGGTGCGCTGTCGTTCTCACGCAATTTAATGGTCCGTGCACGTTCAGGTCAACATAAAAATCCGACCGGATATGAAATGAATTCTTCATACTTACCTTGATGGCACAGGCCTCTTCATGTCTCAGGTTCGTGGGCCGTGGAGACCTTTCATAGCACGGCGACCTTGTCCTCAGAGGGTGTCTGCGGTTTGTATGGGCTTCGGCTCATGCACCGTCTCAATATTTTCCTGTCCTACCACGGCCACTCTGGCTGGGTGGGCCTTTTCTTTTGATGTTTTGCTGTCCTAACCCTAACCTTAGTTCGATGAGTAAATACCAGTGTCCGTTTTCGGGACGTTCTTTGTATAAAAAACAATATTTGCATTATTTAACGTTCTATGCTCTATTTGTGATGTTTATTCGGTCACGACTTGTGCGTAAGTGCTTCACATCAAATCTGTCCCTCCTCCACGTTTTACGAGCAGCACCACATTGCAGTGTCGACTTGCAGTACGTGGCGCCCTGTATAATTTCACGCCTCCTGAGTTCGAGTGTTAGCCGATGTCATTTCTAGTCGTCTTGCTAGGTGGATGTTGAGTTGTAGAGTCATGACAATCCCGTCTAGGTCTCACATGTCCATTGAAATCAGCAACATCATCGATTGGCAAGATCATGTGTGTCATTTCAAAGAGGCAATTACATTGGTTGTCTTGAAAGCAGTTTAAATCGAAGACTTACATACACTTGAAGATTAAAGAGTCTCATTCCCTCACATTGGCTAATAAAAATAAATTCACAGCGTTTGAAATCGCAACAGCGCTGGGATTTACTGTTGTTCACCCCTGCCAGAGCCTCTGGGATGTGAGGTCACGTCGCGTAATTGCGGTTCGCATGATGCATGTGGTCAGGGTCGGACGTCTTCTGGTGTGAATTGCAGTTGTCGGTGCCGATGTGGCATTAGGCAAGAAGCTCTTGAATGAACCTAGTTTTATATTATCTTTCAGATCCAGGCGCAGGTCAATAGCGAGGCGAGGATTGAGGCGCTGACCACCCATATGTGGAACGAACCAGCTACCGGGCCTAACTTGAGGGACAATATCATATATGCGCGGTGATAGTCCTCGTCTTCTAATGCTTCATAAGGAAGTAGTTCTTTGTCTGATCGCGACTCGAGGTAGAAGCTAACAATGAGTAGTGTTCGAGATCAGATAGAATATGCAAATCGGCAATCATTTTTTGAGGAAGTTCTTCACCGATTTTGCTCTGCAAGTTTGACAGGATCTCCCATGGTGTCTGAGTGCGACGAGGTGTGACGACGTTGTCTATGAGTATCTCATGGCTCGTTAGCATGTTATTCATCTCCATGACGAACGCTGACCGGCCCAACCACTTGTTGTCGCAATATATGAATGGAAGAACTGATGAGCTCTATTTCGGCTGTGATTTTGAAGTTCCCAAATGGACGGCGTGGGAAATCTTGGCTGTGTCCAACAGTTGTCACTTGAAAGCAGTTTGGATCGAGCAACTTGTGCTACCAAACAGCTGGGGCCATCTGCCAATCTTCTGCTTCAACTGAATTTCTTGCCAATCTGTGAACTACTTCTGTGGCCCTTGTGCCCGCGCCTCTCATTTCTGTTCTACGTTAAATTTCAACTTGTACATGTCTGCACACGGCCACAAACATACGGGTTCCGTGACCCAGAACCACAAAGCACAACTTGCTAATGCCTATAACGAACTCGGGAAGGAACTCTCATCGAGCAAGATAAGGGTTGTCGGAAACTACACCCTTGGAAAGGTCATCGGTGAAGGTATGCTTTCTGACTCTTATTCCCACTTTCCTATCCCTGACACACACCAGGCGCGTACGGCAAGGTTCGCTTGGGCACTCACCGCATCACCTCTACCAGAGTCGCCATAAAGCAAATTCCAAAGGCTATGTCCGCCTCCCTCACTCGCGAAATACACCACCACCGCCAGCTTCACCACCCCAATGTCACTCAGATGTTTGAAGTTATTGCCACTGAATCTCACATTTGGATCGTCACCGAACTCTGTTGTGGTGGCGAGCTGTTTGATTATCTTGCTGAGAAAGGTCGCTTGTCCGAACGCGAATCCAGCATCATTTTTGGCCAGCTTGCACTTGCAGTTGCATATCTACACGAGAAGGGCATCGTCCATCGAGATCTGAAGCTTGAAAATGTCTTACTTGATGAACGCTGTCACGTCAAACTTGGCGACTTTGGCTTTACTCGTGAATATGACCGTGGCGTCTATATGGAGACTTTTTGCGGTACTACCGGATACGCGGCCCCTGAGATGCTCCAAGGCAAGCGTTACCTCGGCCCAGGTGAGCTCCCCTACCTTACTGTCTTCTATGGGAACCTCTTAATTTTGATGATATATTAGAGGTCGACGTTTGGTCCATGGGTGTGATTCTCTACTGTCTTTTAACTGGCACACTTCCGTTTGATGATGATGATGAAGCAGTCATGAAAGAAAAGGTCATTCAAGGCCAATATGAAGACCCTGAGTGGCTCTCTACAGGTATCTATTAATTTTATGCTCTTCGGACGTGATTTACCAGCGGCGGACATAGACGCCCGCGATCTTGTCCGCAGTATTCTCGAGGTTGATCCTGCCAAGCGTCTGACGATCCCACAAATTCTGGCCTCTCCATGGTTTACATCCACCCCTTCCGCCCCTATTTCAGACCAAGTGTTACTTGGTGTCAATTGCGTTCCTTCATCCCCATCACCTGCCCGCGATACCTTTATTCTCCCAGTGAAACCCGTCGTGAACACTCAAATACAGGTGAACGAACTTTCTATTTCTTCGGCGACGTCGACTACATCTGAATCCTTTGTTTCTGCATCATCTCATTTATCTCCGTCGCCGCCTACAACTCCTGGTGACACTCCTAAGGACCCTTTTGATACAACTCAGGGTAACGGGAGCCAAGCCACGATTACAAAGGCTGCTCAGCGCTGTCAGCATCTCAGTAAAGATAGCATGATTCGGCAGCCTGAAACCGTCATTGAAGAGGAATCTGAAGCAGAGAACGTTGTACCATCCGCTACAGGGTCAGTTACAAACCTCGATCAGACCCCTAAGGCACCCCCGTATCCAACACGTACACCTGCACGTACCAAGCGCCGCTCTGTGTCTTCTACCCTTTCTGACCCCGACTCACCAACGCTGGACAAGCCGTTGGCCCCTCTCCCACCCCAAGATTTTGCATCATTGCTCAGCACTCCAGCTCCCATAATTTTCTCCACACCCGCGGAACGCGACCTTCTCAATAGCCTCAGTCTACTCGGATTTGACACTGGTCAGATCGTGCATTCTGTTCTCAGCGATGCATGCGACGCCGCAGGTGCTATATGGTGGATGCTAAAGCGCAAGCGGGAAAAACGCGTTTTGGCTGGAGAGATACCATTGCCCCTCGAGTTTTCCGAGCGCGAAAATAGCAAGCAGAAAGAGAAAGATGGAGAGAAAGAGGACCGCCCTGATTCTCGGAGACGGACCAAGCGTGGCATTGGTGTACAGACTGACGATGCCACAGCTACTTCATCATTGGGTCTGACACATCGTGCTCCTGAATTTGCCTTGCTGCCTCCGACGCCCACCGTCCCATCAGCCGCACGGCCTATGACGCCACCACGTGCGAAGTCGCCATTTCTGTCACCGTCACCCACTACTGCTGAATCCTCCGGCAGGTCCAACCCATCGACGCCTACCGGAAGCTTCAAGGATAAGGATAAGGATAAGGACAACAAAGGGAGGAGAGATAGCAAGGCACGCTCTGGCAGTGTGAGCATTATGCAGCGCGCCACGAACGCCCTCGAAATCGCAGGTCTCGTGCGCAAGAAATCAAGCGAAGCAGTGAAAGGGGAGGACAAGGACCGTGAGCGGGAAAGATCCAGAGAGCACGAGAAGCGGAGTGGAGGTGGGGAAGAGCCCCGAAATTCTGGGAACTCTTCCAGGTTGACCAAGTCGCCGCCTTTGAAACCTAAGGACCAACCTATTGTCCCTACTATCCCATCCGTTGCAGAGTCAAGTGCTCTACCTCCTTTGCCTGGTTCGCCGTGGGTGGTCGCTGGTGGCCGAACGTCTCCTTCACAGTCACACGAGCCGACGCCTGCGAACTCGCCAGGTGATACGCTGACGAGCCTCCCGAACTTCTCAGATGAGGGAAAGGTTGTGCCACCTAATCGGAATCGCGCCAGTTTGTTGTCTGCGTTCAGATTGTGGTTCCAGGAAGACAGGAAAGGGAAGCGGAAGGAGGTGGCGCAAGCGCAAGGCAATGGACGCGGACTTTCATATAGTCGTTCGCTTGCCATTCCCCCTACTGCTTCCATGTCACCTGGTGGTCATGGAAATGTCGGGAGAAGAGGCAGTGGAACTGGGCGTGGACGGCGTGTGAAACGTCACTCAACCTCGTCGCGTCGTTCGAGCAGTGTGAATTCTCGTCGGTCGTCAGGAAACTCTGGGCAATTGCTAGTTCTGGAGCCCCCTCTCATACTGGAGCAAATTCCCAGCGTGCGATCGTATGGCGGTGCTCATACGCCGGGATCTGACAGGGGAGAAT
This sequence comes from Suillus americanus, assembly GCA_016695465.1. NCBI lineage: Eukaryota > Fungi > Basidiomycota > Agaricomycetes > Boletales > Suillaceae > Suillus > Suillus americanus. The sequence continues at coordinate 29,370 of MU178039.1, read as the reverse complement.
ACTCGTCGCGCCCCTCCTCCATTCATAGTGTCACGCTTGGGAAGCATCGCAAATCGCCATCTACAGGGTCTAATGGGTCAGCGCACTATCGCACCAGTTCACCAATGCACAAATATCATCACAGGCGAGCTGGGTCTTCTTCGTCAACTCGTGTCATACGTCTTCAGGCAGGACCTCGACCTGTACACCATAGGACCAGCTCTGCTACATCGTCCGTCCATTCACTAGCGTCCTCCCGGCCAACTTCGTTTTGTGAAGCCTCGGAAGGAGAAGGCACCCGCACGAGTTCTCCATACAAAAGCTACCCATCCCGTCGCTCGCTCGACGACACACCGCGGCGTGGGACAACAGGTAGTGCGACATTCGTTCAAAAACGGGTCACGCCTTTCATGAGTCCCTCCGGAACCGTCGGACGAACGAACTGGAAACCATCCTGGGGTCGCGAGCCTCCCGGCTGGCGGTTCCGTTCTACGCATCTTCCTGTTGAGGTGCTTTCAATATCTCCAGGACCAGACGGGCCTGCGAGCATTCGGGATGTGTTTACTGGGAGGCAGAGTCTTAATCTAGGCGATGAGAGCGATTGGGTGGATGAGGATGATGACATACCTGAGTTTGCGGGTGGGTTGGGTCAGATGCCGTCGAGCTCGAGTACGAGCTCTTCGTTTATCCCCATCGAGTCGCCGATCCCTATATCGCCTCCTGCACGGAATCATAATTCACGCTCGGGGAAGGGTCGTGCTACATCACTGGCTCCGCCGAATAGCACCAGCAGGGCCAAACAAGGCCACTCGCCCGCTAGGTCGTCACCTGTCCCGACGGAGAATGTGTTGGAGGCTTCAGATGTGAGAGCAGGACGTCGTCAACTGCCCACAAGCCGCTCAGGTCCTGCGTTCAGACAAGCGATACAAGAGGAAGACGAGGGGGAAGAGGAATAAATCCTGCATTTTTTTCTTTGGCGTGCTATGCATGCATTGGTAAATGCTGTCTCATATTTAAGCTAGTTGCTGGTTTTCTGTCTTGGATGCTCTCATAGAATTGCTCTCGTACGTTTCCTCATCCTTTCTCTGCGTCATTATGGTCCACTATTGTCATCGCCATCAATATGAGTCATAATCCAATCCCTTCTTGTACTCTCTATATCATTATACGATACCCTGACTTCTACGTACTGTATCTTTTTTTCGCCTCCGGGCTCATACCAATGTCTGCATAGGTGGACTATCATGCTATTTAAAAACGAGATGCGCGAGTAACCAATTAACTTTCTGATTGTCATTCAGCGCGAAACAGGCGGCGCAGGTCAGCTAAACACTTACCCGACAAGGTCACTCGGGTCTCTGCACACCGACTCCAGCGAGCCAGGGCGCAATGTACAGAGCCGGCGGCAAAAGTCATACTCAAAAAAGGTCATTCGGCTACCGGGTTGGGGAAGGTCAGAGCTTGTAGACATCTGAGTCTTCCCCTGCTTGTCGACTAGAATGAGTGGTCGAGAGGGACGACAGTAACAGTTTTCGTGCTCGGGAGTAGAATGTCGACAGCATTGTCATGTTTATCATGCGCAACGATGCGTGCAGGGCGTGCAATGTTATGGCCATATTGCAGGGTTAAAAATGTTAGGCAATGAGAGTCTGGTCAATCATGAAGATGAACCGTACATTGTGAAAAGCGCAGTGATCAGCACACAACTTGAGATATTTGATGTCCGAGACATCATCGAAGATATGCCTTACGTAGATCGAGTTATCGCCGTGAGCGATGAGGGTAGTATCCAAACTAATGGTGACTGGGTGAAGCGTTTCGAGTCGAATTTGAACAAATCTAAAGAAATAGGAGGAGTAGAACATTCAACATGCAATGGTAGCGTCGAAAATTAGTTCAAACAATTCGGTGACAAGGTGGAAGACTGAAACGATGGAAAATACTTCTGCGGTGCCGATGGCGAGATTGGGCAGGGTTCTTCTTTTGAGTCTTTGTGATTATCAGGTATTGCATTTGTAGGCAGGCGACATGGTTGGCGATACGGGCGAGATGCTGGGGAATCTGTAGCTGACTCGGAGTCTGGCGCAGCGGGGTCGGTCACGGTGTCGCCAGTGGAGGTGGCATTCAAGCGGCTGAGAATCTCTTGAGCGACTTCATCGCAGACTCGGATGAGCGGCGTTCGATGAGCAGAGGCGACGCACACTGTCTCCGCTTTGGACAGGACGTGAGCCGTATGGCTGCAGACAACCGTGTCAATTGAAAGTTTGCTTGAATTGAACAGCAGAAATGCAGTCTGTGATGGCAACACTAGGGCGGTCATTGACAAGGTGGCATAAATCATACTGGAGGTATCGAGTTTAGACCTAAAAGTTTGCTGATAATGTAATCTCCGGGATAAGTCGCAACACTACCTATATAACGGTTAACCTCATTATATCGGATATATAACGCCGCAGTCAGAGCCTGTCAGGACCAGAATCACCTTCGTCATGGTACTTACTTGATATACCGAACAGATACTAAATCCTTCAAGTTCATCGTCCTAATACTTGGTGTCAAGTATCTCAAACAACAACCCATGTTGGATAACATTGAATGTAGAAGTACAACTGACTTATATATCAGTTATGTACAGAAAAGCAGCGATACATGCATTATAATGCAGCAGTAGGTGGCGAGATTATGAACCTCCACGAGAGGCCAATATCGCTCAGAGGATTATTGGTAGGGACTGGAAATTGCGGAGTGCTACAAATGTTCAACTGGAAACGACAAGGACCCACGGTATGTGGATCACAAGGTGATGCTCTCCAAAGGGGAAGGAAGATACAATATAAGGACGTCCAGCGTCACAGGTTCTGTATCTGCACGACAAGGAATTGCTTCTCGTCCTGATAAGTCGGAAAATATCAGTAGGAAGTGAAAGTACTTTAAGCGGTCGATGAATACTCACACTGAATTGTTCGTCCTCTTTATCGTTGTGGAAGGTCCTCAAGAAAGCCAGCAATTTCTCCTTGTTGCGCCTTAGTATTGTTTCAATCTGAGGCGGTTTCTTGGGATTGGCAACGAATACCTAGCAATAAATTGCAATCAGTAAATATGGGCAGGGAACAAATTCATGGAATCCCACTTTAAAAACGTGGAAAGCTTCGAACTGGATATTCTTGCTCTTGTCACGAAGCATGTTCATCATCATCTTTAGGTTGGATTCTTGAGCGATGTATCTAGTCATGATACTGAAATTGGCACGATCAAGGAGGATTTCGCCGAGGAGCTTGAGAGACTGGCGCTTGGTAACATAATTGTTGGAAAGTAGGAGAGTTGTGAAAGAGGCGAAAAACTATACATAATGCTCGATAAGCAAAGAACACCGCTATGAGAATTTGATACCCACACGATCGTAGTTCTTGTCCAGGTACTCCGCGACCATAGGTTTGTGCCGTGTTAATGTCTCTTTGAGATTTGCAAATGCGTCGCATGAAACTCCAAACGATGTTGTCTCTATATGATGGGGAAACATGTAGAACCTGTGTGGCATTTGATGATACGTTTTGAATGCACGATAGAGCACTCACTGTTCAGAATAGAGCAAGATCTTCGCCAACTGTTCGTGTCGCAACATCTCCCTTAGAACCATTCCCGTGTTCAACGCAACCTCTTCGTTGCTATATCCTTCCAGAGCTGCAAAGATAACATCTTCATGCCTAGCGCATATGTATTCCACCGTTGGTAGCCGTGCCCCGATTTGACGCCGGAGAAGATTGTTGAATATCTGGACGACGTCCTTTCGAGCCTCAAAGTCGAACTTTGCGATATTCTGCACGAGCAGGAGGAGTAGATCTGTGGAATACGTTTCTTGTGCGAGTTGCGCAATGAGTTCTGGCAAAGGCTCTAAAAAGCTTTTTAAGTAGGGATGGCGTGAACAGCGGAGAATCGGCACACCTCCATCACCATATAGAATACCCTTTATTGCCTGGAGATTTCTAGATACTTCTTCACCCGCCTGGTGGCCACGATGCCGTTCAGTTGTGAATTTCATTCGAGATAATGAGTTCATCCATCAAACTCACCTTTCTCCTTGTCTCACTGCCTGGAGGCCCAGATTCAAGTTTGGGTACCGCATCTCGCAGGCCACGGACGATATCAGGAGGTGTTCGTGGTTTGGTCTTGAAAAAGTTCATTGTCTACACGGTTGAAACAATCTCCTAGGATATTGGACGATAAAGAACGGAACGAGGGTTTAAATGGACGGATGACGGGATGAATGGCACGGGATGAATAATGACTTGGCTGGAAGCGCCGAGCTCAGGGATTCAAAGACAGGCTGTATAGTACTAGCCTTGGTAAGTAGCCTAGTAAGCCAATCTGAACATCGCATATGGCTTTCTACAGCACATGCCTAATTTGGCTTTCTCTCAAACCACTAAGTAGTAGTACTACTGCCACAGTCACCGAGTCAAGTACTTATCTTGGCTAGCTCATGACCTAGGCCAGCCTTTCTAAGGTTGAAACTGTGTGTGTATTTGAGCACAATAGCCATTCATTGTTTATATCCACTTGGTAAAGGAGAATTGAAAGAGATCGTGTATCATTCACAATGATGGAGACCACCCAAATACATCTCAAGGTAAAAATGACTATTGCATCGTGACTTGTGATGACTGCGATAATATCTTCGTGTCTATTATCGGCCGCTGCGCGAGAATAGAGACCTCAGCGATGCCACAGGCCGATGGATGTTATCTTTGTCAATTTCTCTTCAATACAATCTGCAGCAATCACAAACTCCAATGATCGGGTTGTGATTAGGCCTCCGCCAGGTCTCTGTCACTCTGTCAGACTTTTTCTTCGCCCAATGTATCCTTCATGTCAGTTGCGGGCGAATTGTTTGGGACGGCCGGATACAATTGCGTCTGGATTCTGCAGGTGGCTATTGTCGGCTCCTGCACTTCAGAGGCGCATGTATTTGGAATACAATGGCTGTCTAGTGACACAGCATCGTCGGCATGCATGTTCTCTCTATCAGCGGTCATTTGTTGGCCGATCCGACGTCAACTTCTATCGAATGCGTCGCATGTTCTGCCAGGAGCTTATGGTAAGTCGACTCCCACACAAGATCACGGTGCAGAGTCATCTCTGTCGCGTTCTGTGCTATCTGGAGCTCAACATGGTCGCAGAAGAATAATGGGGAGTTCTGGCGATAGAAGCCACTTCCACGTTTGATGACCAGGATTTAACAACGTGACACTTGGCGACGGCGATTGGTCTCTGACCGTTGCCGGCATCTTTAATTGTCCTATTCCTCTAGGTGCATTTATTTTTGAGTTCAGTGCTCAAAAATGTTTGATTCGTAGAAATTACGCACGCAGTTCCAAGTCGGAATGTCCTTCGTTCTTTCATTTCATTCCGAAAGCTTTCGTTAAATCGGTCAATAATAGTACTGTCATTGTGTAGGCGTACGCTTTTACAAAATTGACGGAGATTAGATGTGGCACGAAAACCGCCTGGAGTTCGCATCTATACTGAATTCCGACATACTTCTCGAGGATGTAGCGGTCGATTATGGTGTTCGAAGTTGGCAGCCCATCCACCAACATTTCAAACAGCCCTCAGTGGGCAAAGGTGACCTAAAATGGCATGATGAGTATGCTCCCCAACCCGGTTGAATTTATACTTGCCTCGCTGTATGACGTGGCCGGGACAGTAGAAGTACTGGCACACTGGCCGTTGCACGGAGGTACACGAAAAGTAAGGAGGCATCCCTAGGTCAAGGCTATATCTTCTATATTGGATAGCCTTGAGCATCACTCCAGTGGTCGGCCGGGTGCAATTCTAGCTGATTCGCCGGTGCAGAATGATCCTATATTCAGACATTAGCACTTCATTATCTTTCCGCATTAGGAGACCAAATAGAAATAATCGGTGGTTCCAGGTTGTCGCGGTTTTTTTGTGAAATTCAGAATCATGCTCCCTGCACAAAGAATAATCACAAGGAAGAAGTCTAATGCCGAGCAGGCGTACCGGCAATTGTACGGCATACTGCAATGCGTTGGGGACGATAGAATTGGATATTGATAGGGCTGATCAGCCCCAGAACTGAAAACTGCATAAGCAGCATCGCGCTAGAAGCACACATGAAGGCCGATGGTTAAGAATTATGTGTGGCCCTGGATCCAGTGGCATGTACGACCGTTTAATCCAGGGCAAAGAAGGAAGATCAAAACACTATTGCCAGTCGCTAGGGGCTCACACACAGGAATATTGCCATGACTCTGAGTCTGTTTAGAAAACCTGAACGTAAAGGCGGGTAACAAAAACAATAAATGGAGGCCATAGGCCGAAGAGAAGGCAGACTCAGCCCTGCGCGCACCCAAGGTCCGTTGGGGTCGCTTTATCTGAGAGAAAGTCCCACGTTGCACAACGGAGCGATACCCTTGAGGTCAGATTAATGATACCTTGAAGGCAGATTGTTCCTAACGACGGCATGTTGCTTAATCTGAATTAGACCACATCAGTAACTCGGAGACTTATGCCCTTGCATTTACGAGTAAAGCTTGGAGCTCTCATTGGGATTTTCCTGTAAACAATCTAAAAAAGGTGCACGAATTTCGCAGCGGAGTATTGCACCGTAGGCCGAAACCTCATTGATAGGGACGTCTGAGTTTGTCACTAATCGACGAGAAGTAGTCTTCAACAATGCGGCGGACCGACGTCCTTGCACTCCCACGCAGCGCTGGCAAGCTGGATCATAAAGTCAGACTTCCGGTCAGCGACAAAGAAGTTATGCTCTGATATACCTTGGCCGTAAGCTCGCCAATAGCCCGGGCGGGCTGGGGTGGCTCCAGGCTTGATGAAAACGCCTCTCATGGCCCAGAAGAGAATGTATGAGTGTATGTGAGTACCTTGGGTCCGAACCAGGAAAAACGTACTGCCACTGATGCTATACAATTTTGAGCGCTGAAGGCTAGTGAAGCGCCAGCACTAAAGACATGTATAGTCGTAAACTATGTCACTCGTGGGAATAAATGAATTTACGTTCAAAGGCTCTTATGTAATGCGCGTTTTGAACTGATCTCACCGCGAATATGCTTGAACTTTCAGAAAGGCTTCAAGGTTCAAGGGGGGATTCGAGGGGTAACCAAGGGGTAACAGGTAAGTATACATCATTTCCTACAACTTCATGATATGGTTTCCAGCCAAGCAACAGAATTGGAAAAAGGTTTCTGCTACCGTATTGCGCAACCTCGGTGTTCAAATTCGACCGGGCATTCTCCATGGCCTTTCGTCTACCTTCAGCTAAGCATGTCATTCATTTCCAGGCCATTTTTGGCCGTCCCCCTTCACGTCTGCTTCTGTGCAGTCAATTTCTCCGAGCCTACATAAAACAGTCTGCTGGCTGATCAGATGCCCACGAACTGTCTGGTTACCTGCAAGACTGGAGAATGCCATACGATTTTTGGTGGGTTTCCTCTACCCTCATATGCTCCTCCCGTGCATATATCTTTGACAGGAAGCTAGATTCAGACCTATATGCTCACGTCAAAGCATCCGGATGTCCACAAGGGATGGCTTACGAGGTACGCCAGACTAGTATGCAGGGTGGTGAAATGCCAACATTCCTTTAGCCGCTGCAGAACTCCATGCATCCCGTACATATGAATTCCTGTGACAATGCTACTACATCAGCTGTTTCGCAGCATCGTGTTCAGTCGAAGGCTAGTTACTGTGCATCGGATTCTTGCGACCTGCACGTTGAGGACTCATTGTCGAACTCTGCGAAAGCTGTTGCTCAACATTATGCTCAAAGGTATGATCTCCTTCACATAATGTTGATCCTGTGTTATTAACGAAGCGGACGTTTTCGAAGTATGGCAAGGCAGTCTTTGCGCCACGGTTCCAGTGAAGAGCCCAACTATCTGTTTTCTGTCGATCCGCAATTGCCTAGCACAATGCCGCACACGATCGGTAAATTCCCCGCTGCGCTTTTGCATGTCCATCGGGGGGATATACCCCGTGAACAAGAACCTCCATTCAACAATTTCAATGCATCAGAATCGCCAACCCAATGCCTGTGGAACGACAGCCAAGGACAGTGCAGCTTTACTGCGGATACGGTCATGACCGTGATGAAGCATATATCGCTGTACCATCTTCATGAACATCAGCACCCCGACTGCCAGGTGCAATGTCGATGTAGGGGCTGCCTGCTCCCGAAGACCATAAGGCGAGACACGATTCTCAGGCATATCCGCGAAATACACTACGGGGACAAATTTCGCCGCAAGCACTCATCATGAGTTCCATCTGAACTTGAAAGATTGATCACTTTGGATCACACTATGTAAGAGGTGGTTCTATACCTTCTGATGATATAGCATTCCTGCTATCGTAACTAGTGTGTATCTCAGTACGATTTATATGATGTCCTGCCCGTACTTTTTTCGTACATTCTTTACAACTCTTCAGTTTTGTTTCAGCATGCAGAACACCAGTCCCATATATTGTACAAGTTTAGCAAACCTCACGTTTCCTGCCGTAACTATCTGCGGTGACTTTGGACTTTAGGTGTACTAGTACTTACGTGTAATAGGCCTGGGAGTTCTTTACCAAGCTCAGTGTTAGACGTCTTCTTGCAGGTTTCTTGTAGGCTAGTCTGGACTCATTGCACAACATGTTTCAGCGTGCTCTCCCCAGGCCTCTCTCACACGCCAACTTCAACATTCCGAATCTGATATAGTATGTCCAAGCTTGGCGCCGTCCAAGATAACCTTTGTCTCTTTGTTGTTAGGTACACCCCGACACACAGACGCACAACTTCCCGTAAGTACGCGGCCACTACTATTACTATTTCTGCGTCCGAGCCCACAAAGACATATCGCTTTCTCTAGCTTTCATATGTGTATTCAAGAATTGTTTATACCTTGACGTGACTTATTAACGCTTGTGGTTAGATTTGGCTTAGATATGTCTCTTTGTCACAACTTTGACCATCCCAGCACCTCGACATTGCCCACTTAGTACAGCTGAGTATACACAGCATGCGTGTTCTCGGTTTGACATCGGATTTATCTCTTACAGCTATCATCATGAATTATGATACACAACTCGATTCGTAAAATTTCAAACCAGGTCTCGAACGTCCTGTCGATCCTCCAAATGAGAATCCATCTAGATCTCTATAGATCTTCATAATTTCATTTTGCTTCCGTCGATCGTAGATCTTCGATCCCCTGCGGACTCGCGTCGTCTCTTTCCGCGTTGTGCATAGTATGTTATATCTCGCATTTGATCATTGTTGTCAAGCATGCATGCAGCGTCTTTCGTGCAAATTAGCAAGGCCCCTACTATGCAGGCGAGCCCAGCGCGTATTCACTCGTATCTCTCGATCATCTTTATGGCGACAGGATGAAGGTGTACATCGTGTCCTCCCTAATGATCAAAGATGTCGATGGACCCTCAAAGTACAGTCACATGCTTGGCTACCTTTGGCCGGTGATGGGATTTCTTTAGATTCACGACCTCCGCTGTACTGTGTCAAACAAGTTACATATACATAATACAGGAAGCTATGGAGTGAACATAGCGACTGACTAATGAAATTTAATGAACAGCACAAAGCACATAGTTTGTACAGAAACAACAGCGAACAACATCAACTAAAAGTAGACTGGAGCAAGAAATGGTATTAGATTACAGACGAAGGCTACATACACAATCATCATTGATGCAGGCGTGTATTTTTGTGAGATCCACAGAAACTGGCCCCAGCATGAGAGGCTGCCCAGAGCTTGCATCGATACTTGAGTCCGAGATGTATCTGGTCGATGTGGCGGATGATTGTATCTCGCCGCACAGACTTGTGGAGTTCACAGCCCTCCCACAGACATTCCAAGCGGTAGTCGGCGGGCAGAGGTGACTTGAAATGGTATGACAACATATGTTCCCCGGTCTTGGCTGCATCTATAGTCCTGCCGCATATGCCGTAACCATCATTCCACCTGCACACAAACGCACGGCCGACGTGTGATTCTGTCCCACCATCCTTGACCACACGTCGAGGATAAGCGTAAACCTCTTGCTGAACCTGATGACGTGGGTTATGCTGGAACCCTTGCATCGGTGAGATAGGCCATGGGTCGTCAAGGTTTGTGTCACGGAAGCCCATATTGTGGGCAGGCACATAGTCGGAAAAAGCGTGGGGAGAATAGCTGGAAGGAACGCGGCGTGAATGCCATCCAGCAGCACTACTAAAGAAATCCGCTGAGAACAAGATCATCAATACCATTTGAGGATCTCGTACCTTTGGATGTCTCCCCGACCCATTTGGTCTTCGGTTGTCGAGCCTCCGTCACACGCAACGTGATGTTGGGGAGCAACTGGTGTAGAATAACCATGGGAATTCTCAAGTACAGACTGTAGGAAGTGTTGGTGAGGCTGAGAAGTCGACTGTGTCTATAGCAAGATGTCAGCGCTTCACACCGTTCACACTGCACAGATCAAACGCACATAATCAGTAGTTCTGCAAACAGTTGATGCTTCGACTTGTTGATATAGCTCTGAATCCTGCTTCCTGCACGAGGGGATAAGCAATGAGAAATACAGCAGCGCAGATCAGACATACCAGTAATCCATCAGTGAACCGGTGAACGGACTAAAATGTAATGTTTAGCTATATATAGTTAGCAATCACAAGAATCTCCGTAAATATGGTGGGGGGGTTACCTTGTGATATGGTGGGGGGGGTTACCTTGTGATATGTTGCTTTGTGAGGGTAAGAAGAATTTTTAAGTCAACCAGCCAAGGTGTTATACCCTCGATACACCGTTTTATGTCTGAACTAGTATGTGATTCAAAAGATATGACACCAGCCTACCCAGTGAATTTTGCATCGTGATCGACGAGACAAAGCCTCAAGGTGTCATACCTCCCATGCACTCATTTATATGTGAACTGGTCGGTGAGTTAAACATGTGATGCTAGCCAAGAAAGCACATTATGCTCCATTATCGGCCAGACAATCCGCCAAGGCATCCCATCCTCAATGCACCGTTTTATGTCTGAATTAGTATGTGATTCAAAGATATGACGCCAGCCAACTAAGCGAATTTTGTGTCACAATCGTTCATACAACGCACTCAGTTCGCCCCTCACATGGGTGAGATGCCCTTGCGTGATGCTAAAAACTCTAAAATCATGTTTCCCGTGAACAAGTCAACATACATCTCAACCAATGGGAGAGTTGCAGAAGAAATTCCCTGTCTTCGGTATTGCATCTAATGCTTGGGCATTCACAATTCGTTCACGAGGCTATACTGTGTGACCAAAGATCGAATATGTTACCTAAATAAAACGCTAAACACACCGCAGACACCTTTCAGAAACTGTAGAATTATATCATGCATGGACAAGTGCACTTAAAAAGTGCTAACGTCCAACATCCTCCATTCACAAACCAGTCAGTAAATGCTAGCATGAGAGGCGCGTTTTGGGAGTGAAATAACTGTGAGAGATGCTGGCATACCAATATACTTCTCAAGTGATAGGAGAGTGATAGAAGAAACTGCCTTTCTTGGATGTATCATTCTGATGCTCAGGCATTCACAACTCATTCATTGTGCCATATTGTGTGACCAAAGACCGAATATGCTACCTAACTGAAATGACACGCAACTTGGTGCTAGATTCTAAATATCATGGGAATTTTTTTCCATCGGCAACTACCATGGAGGCACTGGGTTCTCAAATTGCTTTTGCGGAGCAAGTCAGAGCATTCTGATCCGCTTTGGCAAAGTCATATAATGTGCGTCTCAAATTCAACAAATTGGCGGGGACACAACACTTCATGTCGTGGACACTGATGGGCAGGATCATGAAGTTTTGAAGAAATGACAAGGTATGTCCAGCGCTTGATTTAGCAGCCACACTGGGTCATCGCTCAGACAGGTGACATTTTGAATAAGTCGTAAATGCGCACAGTGAGAACAGGCGATACTAGGCCAGGAATTTTGTCCGTTGATGATGCTATCTATTGATTTTCATTTTCATGTTCCACATCTGCAACACTCTGTTCGCTCACCCAATGCACCCGTCTTTTTGGGTATGTAAGCCGAATTTATTCAGTTGGAGGATATAGTTGATCCCCTCGACTGAGGTTTTTGCATTTAGAAAACGTTCGGCGGTTCATCACACAGCCACGCAATGTATCTTTCATGGTGTAGTTGTCGCTACGGTTATATAAAGTAAGAATTTTGTTGTTGCTTGCCAGCATTAGACAGTGCAACACATTTAATCATAGTGAGCATATTAAATAGTGTGAGATTTGGACTGTCAACCTATCCTCTCTAAGTTAGAGATCGCGGAACACTTCCTCGAACCAAGGGTATTATAGTTAGAGAGCCTGTGATAACTGATTGCGATATCATGCAGCATATTTTCTTCAGCGCAGTTTTCACCATGGTCGTATCAAGAGAGAATTTCCTGGTCACTGAGCAGCATTGGACCTTGCAATAATTTTTATTGCGATTAACATTTCCAACAGTATGAACTGTCATTGAAAATTACCCTCAAATGACTTACAATTCTAAACAGGCGGTTCAATGATGACTCATAACCAAACAGTCATACTAAATGAATGTGCAAACATCTTGGATTAGATTAGTACATGCAATAGAGAGTATACGACGAGTTACGGGTAAGGGAAGGGAAGGGAAGGGAAGGGAAGGAAGTAGACATGAATGTGGACATCTTGGATTGGTATTACGTGCAGAAGCTATAAGAAGGATGTGGGCAAATGAAAGGGTAATGCGGTCAACGGCGAGAACATGGAAAACGAAGAGTTAGTGGCCTCAGTCAGAGTCAAAAGTGGCATCCTCCATTGCTCTCCTCTGTTGGGCTAGTGTGTTGACGGACATATGTAATACAACGTCCGGCATCAGGTCCCCGCGATGGTTCGCTCCAAAAATCTTCCTAGAACGGCAATGTCAGTTATTCGGGCCGATACACAGGCAACGACAAAAGTCGTTACCTAGTCCACCATTCGAGAAGCTTATCCATCCTTCGTTGCGTGACAGGGCCTGGGATATCCTCAAAAAAGTCTACAATGTTGTTCCAGAAGGCTTCGTAATTGAAGTCGCTGTCCATGGTGCGCCACGACGAGACACTTGATAGAGCGAAACGAACCTGCCATGTAAAAGTTAGATGCTAATGTCCAAATAGTAGGCAATACCATCTGCTCACTTGGCAAATGACGTATGCGATAGCACGAGGAGTAACCTTCTTCATGTTAATGATCGAGGCGACGCACGTTTTCACCTTCGTCTGATCTGATTTTTGCCGGGCGCGCCTGGTATTCTCAAGAATGTCGGCTCCATCACCGTCGCCATCAACTTCCTTCGCAGAGGAAGGTGATGTAAAGATGGCCTTAAAAGCCTGGAGTGCAGTGAGGAAAAAATGGTATCAATGTAATACTAAGCCAACTAACCAGGACTAGAAGCTTCGACTTGAGGAAACCTTCCTCAAGGTTGTCGGGGTTAATTCTGTAGTTCTCATAAGTGTACATCGGCCAAGAATTCTCTGACACGATATAATCTGTTGTTTGATCGCGGATGCCAGCCTTCACGCTATCCAAGCATCAGCACCATGTAATACTCAACAATAATTGATGCTCACCGGTCGTTGTTCCAGTCCCACTCGGCAGGGCAGAGCAACATCCCACAGATATCACTTATAAAGCCGCGTAAATGTTTGTCGTTAGGCTTGATTAGGGGAGACGGACAAAAATCCTGGTTAACCCACGTAGCGATAAGCTCCTTGAGACTGGAAGTATCGTCGCCACGTGCCGCATCTGCTCCTTTCTTGAGCTGAAAACAATCAGCTGAATTCTTTACAGACAAATGTTACATACCTTTTTCAATATATCATCGCATTCTTCGTGTTCAAGTTCCCCAAGCTTCATGTGAAGCCATGGAAGCGTCCACGTGAGTTCAATATATCCCCGCTGCAAGCGATTCTGCCTATATTATGACACGATTTTAAAAAACAGTAGAGGAAAACGTCGACGACGTACTCCAAGGTTGATGCTGTGTCCTCCGAGCGATGCTCATACCTGCAGTCATTCTCAGTGACCAAGTCCTCCAAGCTGGTATAAAGGCAGACCATGCGATGAATGGCCCTTCCTTGTGCAACGTAGTAGGTGGTCTTTCTTAGAGGATAAATCAACATTAGCAAGCACAGTGAGTAACACGATACACTCATTTACCTCTGTTTGCCTCCCCTCTCTTGCCTCATCATCTTGAGCTCTTCTTCTAAGGCAGCGATACAACGTTTTGCCCTTGCACTGGAAGAGGTAGGCATGGCTTGAGACGGATCTGGGTGTACGATAGGTAAAACTGGGCATTCGGAACCTGACTCAGAGTCCTGATCAGATGGTGACTCGGAAGTCTGCATGGCAAGGTGCAATGACTGGTAGAAGTGAAGTAAAGGAAGGGTAAGGTGGAGTAAAAGAATGAGCTGAAGTAAAAGAATGAGCTGAAGTAGAACAGAAGGTAAAGGAAGGACGAGGGGAAGCGAAGTCGCGGTGAAGTAAGGTGAAGTGGGATGGGAGAAAACAGAGAATTGAGGAGACATTTAAATATGTTTGGGGATTCACAGCCTTTCATAACAGGAAACTTCCTAAAATCAGTAATTGCCATAATCGTCAGTGCGTAAAGTAGGTAGCCGTAAACAAAACTTGCCAATTCGACCTGGAGCTGTTGGCAAATTCACTGGCATTGACTCGGAGTCTGACTTGCTCGACTTCAAGTTGTCACTAAAACGAATGTCAATTTGAGCCTCGATGGATGATATAGCACCAAGCACTTACTATTGGTATTGATGATTTGACTGAGCGGGTCGCTGGCAACTTGAAATGATAAGCAGCGAACTCAGGTCTGTGAAATTTTGGTTTATTGATAGCTTCATTGCCAATAAAAGACTCTGTTCTCCACATCTGAATACAGTGGATGATGAAAGGAAACAGGATATACCAGCATCATTTTGGGGGAAGTATTTGACCGCAGCCACAATAATGGAAGCTACAACTGAAGTTGCACAATGAGTCTGATGCCAATCAGAAGGTTTTTTATACCTTCCATATCCAGATGTTGGGGTGGTAGGGAGAGAAGTGCCTGAACCATCAACGGCAGAATATATTCATCCAGGCTACTACCTCAGCACATCCCACGATACCGACGATGCTCTCAAAGAACGCATGACGCAGGAGCCGGTCTCGATCGTTCAAGTACATGATCATGTGGCTCAACACGACATTGTTCGTTCTTTGACTGCCAAGAAAGATGCAAAGCACGTTAATATTATACAGCACCGCACTCTTAACGATTGGAGAAGAACCCACGAGAAGCATTGACAACTGTTCCTGGATAGAGGTCTTGTTTCATGACGTCGTACGATACCTATCAACAAGACTCAGATATGAGGCAAAGTAAAAAGAATATGTATGACTTGCTTCGAAGTGCATTTCCTTGTATTCTGGTCTGTCACCATCAATCCCAGGAGAAACAATGTGCGTTGAGCTTGCCCCGTCTCGAGATAGTGGTCGCCAGGAGGGAGCAATGCACTGCGTATACATTATCCAAAGCAATACCTCTGGATCTTGCAGAAGATAACACATATTCGGAATGATATACTCCGGCACTACTGATGGATTCGAGGGAATGATGTCATTTCCTTCAGTCAACTTCATAAATATTGTACTGTACTTGTGAGTACAGCAGGATCAAAGACAGTGAGAAGAGTACGCACAATCTGAACCAACATCCTAACTGCTACTGCCTCAACCACTGCAGCTCAGTGACGCAACAGCTCCACAATGTATGGCACCGCACAATTAAGGTTGGCCTCGTCAATCAGCCTCGTCAACAGAGCAAGTAAAATATCTAGAGCATGGAGACGAGACGAAGGGGGAAGGGACTAGAACAAGGGAGACCAGTTAGAAGATAAAGTAAATTATTGAACGCTGAGGCAGATGAGTGCCTCACAGTCACATCATCGAACAAGCTGGTGCATGAAGTAGCTTATGGCATCTGGATCAGCAGCAAACATGTAATTAAGATAAAGAAGAAAAATGAGTATTGACCGTCATAAAAGCGGCTGTCCTGTGTTAGGGAGCCATGCAGGACGGATTGAAGTGGCGGACTTGACTGACTAAGCAGATCATGTGATAATCGTCCCCGACTCCCAAAGAGGAGGGTTTTGTGGGATAGGCGGTACTGATACAGCTGGGGGAGTCAGGGATTGGCGGGTCACCGCCATTACGATCAGTAAACCTTGCTGTTGTTCAGGACAAATATGGGGCATCTGAGTCACCATGATTAGGGCAGAACAATCTGGCATGGGGCATCGTGCGAAGCACTGTTAATCAAAAAATTATATTGCTTACTGATGATAGCAACAGGACTTTGGTACACGTAGATGAATCAGAAAGATATTATGTAGTCGTCTTCTTCTTTCTCGTCCTCACTAACCTCCATGTTGCCATCTAGGTCATTCTCGACGCTTGAATCTTCATCGCCGGACTCCAGCTCCTCGTCTTCCTCGGCACCATCACCTTCCTCCCCTTCTTCGTCCTCACGCACGCTGTGACAACGTCGAATATCGCTCTCCCACTCCCCATCACTGTCATTCTCATTTTCTTCTGATCCTCGGCTATCCGTGGGGTCTGCATTGGCACAATCTCTTGTCAGTTCATGCAGGACAGGAGGATGCCCAATCCCATAGTGCATATAACGTATAAACATATCCCGGTCAATAAATCTGAGTAGTTAACAGTTAGAATGAGGACAACAAGATGAAATGGCGCACTCACATGTTAACATAATAAGCTTCCCAGTCATCCAATTCACCGGATTGACGTGCAAATGACTCCCCGTGGCGAAGAGAGGTGGTTCCGCAATGAGAAACAAAAGTGGGAATCAGATGCGCGCTTCGGATGACCTGGCCGGGATCAAGAAAGCCAAATGCGTCACGGTCACAATCTTCAACAAATGCAACTTTCGGAAGTCGAGCATAGCTCATTCCTGATTGGTGGTCAGTCAAAAGCGCCATCCACCTGACATAAAGAACTTCAATCTGGTGCTTTTTTATTGGACCTTCGATATTAAGCCATACGTCCATGTGGTAAATGCCCAGAACACAGGCATACCAGTATGGATGTCGGGGACTTGTTTCCCCAGATACGACCATGATGTCGGCGTACGTCCGAGGGCTGATTGTATCATATTCTCGCCGAAGGTCGTAAGTCGTGTAACAAACCTGTTAAATGGAAGTGTCATGCACTGATAAAATGATAGTGTGCGTAACATACCTGCATTGTTTGCACGGTGTAGAGTCTGTTGTTCGAGATGATAACTGAATGGCGTTCGGCATCTGTGAAAGTATAGTCGCAATAGCCAACATGTAGGTTTCGAAGACGATATAGAATGTGGTCCTTGAGTTTGGGTATGAACACCTACACAATATATTGAATAAGGTGAACATCAGGAGAGCGCCACCTACTGTCAAAGCTGGATCATTATCATGATCTCGAAGAAAACTGTGCAAATCCAACGGATTATTGTGGCTAATAGTTGGTATATAGTGATGATCCTTTAGCCCTGCAGGAAAGTCAACCAGCGGCTGGTCCGTAGTGCACGAATTGTGCCCTGCGACTCGCCAGAGGACTTGTCGTCGATGCTCATGCTTAGCAAGCTGAGCAGGGGTGTCGAGCTTATTCGTCAACGGATAGAATGCTTTGAGTGCTCTATGCGCCAACTCTCCCTGACCAGAAATTGAATTGAGATATGAACATAAAGCAGATAATCATGTACGATTTGCGATGTAAAGGAGTCTACAGTCCCAAAAAGACGGATTGAGTGTATATAGTCCCTCATGGCATGAAATTTGTAAGTGTTCATATTAAATTTCTTACTCTTTCGGCCACTGGTCCCAGCCTCTGCGTTGCCAGCACCTGAGCTTTCACGGGCGGCCTTGCGCTCGCGAGCGGCCCTTTCTTTCGGCAACTCTACTGTGGTGAAGGCGGGACATGTGACATCTCGGAATTTCCGAAGCTGACGGGACAACCTCTTGAATGTCTCATCTAATACTGTTAAAGTGCTCTCGGAATGCAGCCTCAGTTTAGCAAGGGCATGCCATTGAGCAAACCTGTAGATAAGTGTTTGTATGATTGCGTCATGGTCTTCCGGGAAAAGACCTTCAAAAACTGGCATTGCACACTGAGAAAGATGTAAATAGCGCACGTCGACAACTGAACCAGCAAAACAAACCTGCAGAATATCTTCGAAGTCCCGGGCTGCGAGCCTTTTCATCTTGGAGGTGTTGTCCGCAAATTTGCGAATGACCCCATGACCATATGAAGGGACATCACGAAATCTAAGTGAAACGCCATGAAATCGAGTAAGAAGGAAAATGGTGTAGGACGAACCTGCTGTCAAGAGTTGCAACCAGGCGTTCACCGCCAGGTAGGGCATAAAGTAGACGAATGAGGTGTATAAATACTGCCTTCCATGTACCTAGTTTGCATTCATGCATGAAATCTACAACGAGCATGCGAAAAGCGTCAAATCCTAAGGGTCCTAATTTCTCTACAAACACATTCTGGTTGAAAATCAGGCACTAATTTTGAGAGGTTTTCGAAGACACTTACCACGGTCGGTACCCAGGATCCTTCGCCAAGAGTTGCCTGTACCCTTGAGCCATTGACAGTATTTCCTTCGCTATAGATGAAGCCACAGGCCTTGGTTACACTCTCCATACAGTAAGCTCTAAGGCTAGCAAAGCGATCTTGCATGTCTCTACAAAGACCCAGAAGATCGAACGAAGATTTCGGTAGGAGACACCGTGGACATGGGCAAGTGCCCATGTCTTTGATTGTAGCTATTAAAACTCTGAAGCAAAGGTTGGTATGTCAATGAAAATAAGAAAAATAACGCACTTTTCTGGATAATCAGCAGAGTAAGTAAAAATACGAGGAAATACCCTTCTGAATACTCCATCTGGGCACCGGAGCACAATTCCATGATGATAAGCATGAACAAATTCCGCGTCCAAGAGATGTCTCCAGCATGCTCGAAATAAGTCGCGCCGACAATGCGCATGAAGCGCTGCCATGCCACTTTTCGATATTCGATGTAAGCTGGTGAAGACATCTTTGACGTTATCCGGAAGCTAAAATTCGACATGAGAGAGAAGAACAGTACAAGAAGTAATTTGCCTATGGAAGGTAAAAAACCGACAAGATGGCATGCGCCAGATGTAGGTGCTGAGCGTGCATACTTCGTTAAATTTCCGAAGTATAAGTAAAGGGGCCAGGCTTTGGCCGTTCCAAAAGTTGCAAGATGCGTTGCATCCGAGAAGAACATAAGTCCAGCAATAACACGCTCGAGTGAGCAGCCAGGCTCCCTTGGCTGCCTCTGCAGGTTGTCCTGAGCTTCTAACCAGGAGTTGGAGGTGTAGAGTTCGTTGAACATGCGCTCTTGATGATTGTCTAGGGGGTCCTTCCAGATGCGCCGGAAAGGGAACAGATGGAATGTGTTTGCTTGAATATCAGCGAACGCAGAATGGATCACTGCCACAAGCGGGCGATAATGAAATCCTGGGATGCGAAATAACGTAGATGAGTCCTCTTTCGACCTTGTCGGTATCTCAAGGGTGACATCCGTCTCCAACCAGTCATCCGGGAATTTGACAGTCCCCTTTCCGCTGGGGTTGTCCAACATGCGCAGACTCTTCCTAACCAAAAATCCATCCAAGTCCTCGAGATTGAAGTCCTCTGCCTGTATAACGTCCTTAACGAGACGCATTACTTCTGTCTCTGATTTCTGATGGCTTCCAGAGTTCATCCATGTCATAAGATGGTAGGTGGTCATATTAGGGAAGGGGTAAGGTGGCCCAGAGACCCCATGGGATGGCTCATGTTCCTGAGTATCATTTGCATCAACAATCGTTGGACAGGATGTAGCTAGTAACGAAGATGGGATGAAATTATCGGGTTCAAACGACGGGCGCCTAGGATAGTTTCGACAGAGTCCAACCGCGGTGAATGCCGTTTGCAGAGAATCGCGCAGCATCAAAAGAACTCTCTGAATCCTATGCTGCGGTGGGTTCTGAATGTCAGGGAAGGTAGACGGCCCATTCCTGGAGGAATCAGAAGGGTTGAGATCCTCGTCGGCAGGTAAAAAATCATCAAAAGATCTCGGGACTAGCCTAGGTGCGCGCTGTGAGGGATGCTGACCCGAGTCTACTTATTTATAAGACATAAATGTAACAAAATGTTATGATAGTGTATACCTGAATTATCATAATATCGTTCAGTGGCGTCCTCCATGGCAACATCCAAAACACTTGAGTCCTGGGGTGCAAAAGCCGAGGTACTGGCGTGAGCAGTATTGTCAATGGCTTTGTTAACAGGTTCATGTGGCGGGCATTCTGTAGATTCACAACAGGCGATAGGTTTCAAAGGACGAAATTTCATAGATCGGATCGGTGCCAGCTAAGGATTAGAAGGTATGCAAATCAACTCACAAGCTAGTATCAGTAGAGTAGTGACCTACATAAGTAATGTTGCTGCTACCTGCTGTGAGCTGTGAGTGCAAATTTTGCGATGCTGACTCCCTTGCCCGGTCCTGCCTCTTTTCTGCGGCTAACTTGCTTTCCTTCTGGTAATGCTTGCACGCTGTGCGATGCCTGTCAAGTCCGTGAAAGTCTGTGTTTCTCTCCCATAAACAAAGAAATGCACCGCAGGTCACCATTAGGACGAAGATGATGAACAAATTTCCAGGCGGTCGACGCAAAAACATTCCGCTATAGCAGCTGCCACAATGTCGAAGAACCAAGCGCTAACTTAGACCTTTACTAATGGTAAGTTGACTTGATACCATATTACGTCCCCATTTAGGAATCTTACCCTATTTGTTCGATACTCGCACGGCCATCCTGGGTACTATGAGCAGATATGCATGAGGCTAGGATTGAGGTAGCAGCAGAATATCAGTAGTGGTTGTGGCAACAAGATCGTGGTTGAGCGAAAGGTTCAAGCGACAAGAACAACAAGCACAAGCTCGGGGAGTCACTGATTTATCAACATCATTGAAATCCGGTACATAGCAGTACACTTGAAGTAATTTGTGAAAGAGGCTGGCTGTGGAGAGAATGTGATAATCTCGCTACAATAAAGTACAACCAAGCAATGACTTGAAGGAAGTAGTATCAGAATTTGGAAAAAATAATTTGAGACTCCTAGGAGTCTGGCAACCATCTGGACTTGTACTCCGGCAATACATATCTTGCCTTCTCAACTCTCTGTGCCCAAAGTTCTTCCTCCCTCTTCAGAAGCATCAACAATTGAGTGTACTGGCGAACGCGGTTCTGTGCTGCAGCATAGCTTGCATATACGGTATCAACGCTAAGCTGGGTGAACAATCTATCCTCCTCATCTTCCACCAAGTCAATTCCGTCGAGGTCCATCTACGCCAAACTACTGAGTCAGTGCTTGCGGATAAGTGAAGCTTAAAAGGACTCATACCAAATATGATTGTAACTGATGTTTGCGGTCAGCCTCTTGTATTTTTGTACAATTGGTAGGGAACCCCTTATCAACTTGAGGAGAGCCTAAATAAACATTGGAAGGCGACGATGATGACAATATAGACATTATGGCTGGATGGGTTTCGTAATGCTTTGGTCCAAGTGAGTCCTTGAAGTATTGATTGTGAGATTTTAGTCGGAGTAGTGCGGTAATTAAATTCACTTCCGCTCCGTAAATTACTTACCCGGACCCTAATTAGTAAACCTTTCCTAATTTGGCAACCAATGTGTTGGCTAAACCTTTGCATGGGATGTCCTAATCCTCCCTGTATAGAGCCAAAGTTAGCTACCTAAACCTTGTCATGTATAAGTACTGTGGGTAAGCAGCTTGGCACTGTCTGCTGCCTGTACTATCTTGTAAGGGACATCACTGCTAGTGATGTGTGGGCCTGGCTCGGGCTTGGCTTTTGGGGGCTTAGGCATTGCAAGACCTCAGGCTGAGGCGAGAGGTGATAAATGTTCTCCACAGACTGTCCGAAATCAGATGGATCGATGATGAGAATGAAAAGATTGATTTCTTGAACAGATTCAAGAAGCTGACAAAGCTGCAAGGACAGTCAATGGCACGGAATCCAATATCAGAGTCAATACAGTTACCTCATCGACGCACATGCAACGATCGGCCTCGAAATTTATTTTACACCGTTTGCATGCAAAGCTGTACAAAAGATGAAGGCAGGCAAGAATGTGATGCTAACCACGGCACTCGGAGAGGAGGATAATGCACAGCTGATTTCAAAATGAAAGAAAAATAATTTTTTTCATATCAGCCAGAGCAAAGACAAAACATTTTCACTTTACCAACCAATCACCAGTTTCAACATGTGATTCGCATGACAGGCGTTCCGAAGCATGAGTTGAGAAGCATATTGCAATGGCAAGACCACAGGAAAATCATGTAGCAGTACAAGGGAAAGCATGAGGATAAAGGCAAAAGAAAGTCAAACACGAAAGGGCAGAATGAACAAGAGAAGCAAGAGACGAGCAAGTCCAAACCTGCGTTGAGAGGCAGATTACTACATCGGCATATCCAATCAAATGGGGGCCAGAATGGCAAAGGAGTTCTTGCAGGGCCGAGAATGGAAAGTGATTTCAGGCAATGGCTGAAAAACTGTACAGTGGAAGGAAATAAGATTAAGGTTGCAAGAGTCGGTAGTGAGAAATTAGGCGTATGAATCCGACAAAGACCCTCCCCCACAGTGACAGACACAGTTTCCTCATCCTCAGATTCCCCGCTCTCATGGTTGGTACAAGCAAGAACATTTGACCCAAGGGGCATGCTGTCTGATATAAGTTCAATAGTCAGTACTATGCAAGGAAAACAAAATCTGAAGGTAAGAGATCAAGTCTGCAGGTATGGTGTGAAGTCTGATGCGCAGCAAATTGGGTCTGATGTGCAGAGATGTGGAGAGGGAAGGAGAGCACAGGAGGTGTAAGGAGAGTGTTGGTACCATTCTAATCACAATTGGGTTTGAAACTGTGATTTTAATCATAAGATGGCATTATGACGCTGATTCCAATTGCGGTCACAATTTGATTTAAAATGAGTATTGTAACCATTTTGTGGCATTATGATGTTCATGTTTGGCATCACAATGAGCATCTTAAACTATGTTGTAAAGGCCAATTTGAGATTGTTTCAGCTAATAAATCACATTGTCGGGCATATATTCTACTCTGAATTTGCAGTAGCAATAATGGTTTGGAAACTCACACAAGACTCACACTTTCAAACCTCACCTTGACTATGCCCTTCTGCAAGACTCAACTCAATTGCAAACTTCATATCATCACTCATTTCATCTAAATCAAGCGGGCCCCAAAGCTCTTCCTTGGACTGAACGTCCATGCATCCAAAAGAAAGTGAGGCACTAGATGTGTGCAAGGTAGGTGTGTCATCATGCAGGGATGAAGATCCATGCAATGAAGGCAGTGATCATAAGCATGTGCTCCATGCAGTTGAACTCTAGGCTGCTGGTTGATGAGGAAATGCTGGAGCTGATTGAGGGAAAATATTTGAAATTGGATGGCAGGCTTCGAGCTGCTTCAGGCAAAAGCCCTGTATCTGACATTGAAGAAGGCAGGGAGGTGGGTATCCTGATTGGACTGATAGTAACATCAGCTTCCATAGGTTCTGGGACAAAGGCAGGACAAAGGCAGGGCACACCTGTACTTTCTCATTCATCACAGGGCGGGCGGCACATGGAAAGGCGGGGGAACAATGGTCTGAATCATCAAGAGAACTGGTAAATAATTAGTTGTAAAATGTTGATAGCAGTCAGGCAGTCTAAGGCTGAACAGTGAGTGTGATTCAGATTGCTGGGGGGAGGATGGAATGTACCAAGCCTGGAGAGTCGCTAGGAGCAAAGGACTCAACATAGTCACTCCACATGCTAGAATTGCTGTACCTCAAATGTTAGGTGGACCACTGAAGGCCTCCTGGTCCAGGGGTCTTGCCATATCAAGGGAGTATGAGAGAGTGAAAGGGTAATTCAGAGACAACATAAAATGATATAGAGAAGGAGATGTTGAGGCTGTGATGATTCAGACTTGCTGTGATTAATATGGTCAGAGGTTGACATGTAAATTCAGATTCCGACGATGTGGCAACTTATTTTAATTCATCAATATTTATTATTATAACATTATCTACATGGATTAAGCATGAGATACCACCTGACATGAATAGCCAGTACAGATGGGAATGAGGAAGCACAATATGATACTACAACAAAACAGTAGCAAAAAAATACACATGTGCAGTGAAGGGTGAGGCTTTACTATGGGGATAAAATGGGGGAACTGAATAGGTAGGAGAACTCTGCAGTAAGACCAGGGCACAAGGTATTATACTTGACACATAGGACAGCTACTGAGAGGGAGAACCTCAAAATTTGAACAAGGGACTCTCTAGCAATGAGAGTGGGTACTCCAAGGGCACATGCATTAATAGTGTGAGGAACATGAAAGGTGTGGTGTGTGACAAGAGATGTGAGTGCGGATTGACGTCAGCACAAAAAGTGCATTAAAATGAACATTTTATTCAATAAATCTCGAAATCAAACTAAGGCTAAGGAGTGGAGGGTGTGTGTAGCATGTGAACTAAAGTCCACTAGGGTCTATATATATACTGTATCTATAAGCATGATAGCGCATGGTCCCAATTATTAGTGATTTATACATACATAACTATATAGATAAGCACACGGGTGGGTCTGAAGTAAGTGCTTCCATAACCAAATGAAGGGACTCACCAGTAAATCAGCAAGGACAAATGGACAGATGAGTGTGCAAAGGTAAAGATTGAAGAGCGAAAGGCGTGAAGCATGTGGATGCACCATAGCGTGCGTTCTGAATGTGGTGATAGGAGCATTGGAGTTTAAGCCTGTAAGACCTCAAAATCAATGACTAGATGTGATGTTCCTTACAGCAGCAATCACTGTGACTGCTTGGCATAAACCTGTGAAAAATCAATAAGCAAGTTTTGTGCATTTTTGATTGCCTAACCAACCTTGATGGTCTTGTCAGTGCCACCAGTGATGAGCCATATTCTGGTCATATCAAAGGTCAAACAAAAAATGCCAGCTTCCACCTCAAGGGAACTGGGTTGAGGCACATCATCAAGATTTTGGAATGGAGTCCCTGTATTATAATCCCAGAACATGAGTGTGCCATTATCACCTAAGTGTTACAACAGCAATTAATTCAAATTAGAGAAGATTCAATGGGATACAGTAACCTACCACCAGAGAAAAATACACCTTCTGCATTGAC
Organism: Suillus americanus; assembly: GCA_016695465.1. Lineage (NCBI taxonomy): Eukaryota > Fungi > Basidiomycota > Agaricomycetes > Boletales > Suillaceae > Suillus > Suillus americanus. Next base: position 3,981 of record MU178039.1, on the reverse strand, counting down.
AGAAAGCATATTTGTGATAGCATTATGACTGGAGAAGTTGTGTACAAATGCACCTTTGGGGCATTTCCATTTTTTGATGTTATTACCGCCTGCAGAGCTGGATGCAAAGGAATATTCTGTTGGATGAATTGCCAGAGCCCTTACAGATTTTTTGTGGTGCATGAGGGTGACCATTGTCTTTCCAGCTGCTAGGTCCCACAGCCTTAACTAGGATAGTATCAGCCAGTGTGTTAATTTACGGAAAAATTTGGCATACCTAACTGTTGAGTCCAT